>JAEKIV010000921.1:0-11598 GCA_016801325.1 Hypholoma fasciculare | reverse complement strand
AGAGGAAAATAAGTACATACTAGAAAAAATTTAGCGGCCTGCGGCCGACCCTCCCTACCAACCTCAGGTCCGGTATATTGATGCCGGTACCCCCTTGCCTGGTGAGGTTTTGGATGGCCCATCTGTTGAGGCGACGTTTGCTCAAAATGGACTCTGCGTAGATGCAGAAGATGGCAGGAATGAGTACTGGGATGACGACCTAACTGAAAAAGAAAGGGCAATCATATGTGGGACATACATTATGCATACTAGGCCAGGTCAGCTGTATTGTAAAAAAAAATCAGGAATTCAAGTTGCTGAAGTCAAATCATTATTAGATGGCGCGGGCGAGCAAACCACGAAAGTATCTTGGTTTCCACCCCCTCAATCATGGGAGGGAAGTTCCTACGACTGCATTGAGTGGTCGCCAAATGCTGAAGAGGTGTTTCGAGCCGTATTTGCCAACGCGCGCCTAGGAAAATCCCAGCCATTATCGGCTAAACAATGGCGAGATCGCTTGCGCGATTCCAAGATTGCGCGCAAAGCTTTCGAGAACAACAGATACCGCGCCGACATTTTTTTTTCTCGGAATATTTCAATGTAGATGAGACCGTTAGCAGTTTGAATGACCCGCTCGGGCCGCTGCTCAGATTCATCCCTTTGCTGCTGGAGCTTAGCCATGCCGCCACGTCGCAAAGTGTTTCAAACAGTAGTTTACTATTCTGCAATGCATAGCATACACAGGACATGTTTATTTCAACATCCCCTCAGAGCAGGCTGCGACAGCCATCCACAATCGTACTAAAATGCGCCTCCTTTTTTTCAGTACTATGTGCCCAAGTCGCCGAAATAAGCAACTTTGAAATCAGTGCCGGCGGGACATGAGACCCGTGTGCATTCCGGTATCTAATAAAACTTTGCATAAGTGCCATCTGCAGTCTAGTAGCGACTCCAATATTAAGCTGCGGCGAAGCTCAAGCGACGTGCACTAGCCCTCTACACCGCATAAGTATTGGCACGACTGCGGCAGTAGCTGCGGTGGTGGGGAGACCATATTTAAATGGCCTACAGACGGGGCTTCGATTGAATCGTATAATTCAGGGCCTGCCTATTCGTACCTCTCACTGTCATGGCGCCTCCAAACACAAACGTTCCCGCGAACCATCAAGAAACGGAGCTTGTTTTCATCAATTCGTCCCCGATTAAACTGGCAGGCCTTCCGGTCGCTCGAGTCTTAAGACGCAAAGACGATCAATACATGCGACCTCGTTCCCCTAAGTCGCCAATTCCATCGGCCCAGTCAAAGCGCAAATCAATTCCAATATCAGGAAGTTGGGCAGCGCGAAACAAACGCGACTATGAGAAGGTCAACGGTATGGTTCACTCCGAGTCAGTGGCATGAATGACTATGGAATGGCTTACGCCCTTGATTTCTCGCACTGCAACGTTTAAAATCGCCATAAATCGAGAAAAAATTATTGGCGGGGTCAAAAAAAATCGGGTGTGACGCGTGACCGAAGAGTTGGTCGTATCAATACAGTAGTCTCCAAACTTGAAGTGGGCCGCTTTCAGCCCCTCGATCCTTCAATGCACGGAAGGCTTTCTCTCCCTGGTGCGTTGGCCTTACAAAACACACGGGATCTTATTGTTAATTCTTGGATAAGTCAACATCCTCAACCTGCATAGAGCGCCTATTTTTGATCCTTCCGATAGCCATACATTGGCTTTCTTTCAATTGATGAGCTTGGACATGCTGCCTGCGAGAGGCCTTCCCAAAAATATTTTCTGGCAATTGTTTTCTAAGTGTGCAATTTGCTCCAATTATATGACGACCAGAACAATTCCCTATCACACATGCAGCACCCCAGGTCAGTTAAGACATTTCTTTCAATCGGTCCATAAATATATAATAAAGTATCCGCTTTATTCCAGCTACACAGGCCGGATGTCCAGATTCCCTTTCCCAGTGCGATGTGAAGGACCAGTACTTTTTAAAGTACCTTGACATACACGGCATTGGTGGCAATGGGGGCGTTGCTGAGGAAGCCTTCAAGTCGATTTTCTACGCTTGCGTGCAATGCGGGCAATACATGACCGCAAGGCTCATGTGGAATCATCACGAGGATGCCGATTTCGACGATTACCGGTGCATCAACTTAGCCCATGTTCCCAGCGCACCGGGACCCAAAATTCCTCGCAGAAGAGCCTTCAAAAAATTTCCCATCTTAGATCCATTCGGCCCATCGCCGCCCTAGTTAGTCCGTTGGCTTCAAGTTCTGCTGCAGAGTGAAGTTTAAACAAGCCTATACCCACTGCTTAAGCCATTCTATGACTCGAATCCCCTTGTTATCAACATTATACTAGCAGCGTCCAGTTTTAGCAGAGCAAAATGTTTACTCGGGCTTAAAGCCAACCGTTTTTTCATTCAAATTTCCTTCCTTCTGGAATCCTCATCGCGGCGCGCGCTTGTCAATGTCAGCGCAGGTCAGCGCGCGCCGCGAGTCGCGTGACTTGCGTCGCGGATCACTTGCCCGTATTAATCAGCGACGAGAAATTTAATCAGCATTGTTGTCAGCAATCACAGCCCCATCCCTCGCTCCACCCCCATGCCCACTACGCCCCAACGCGCGGCCCAGTCGGGCCCAAGCAGCCCATTCTCGCCATTCTCGCCCGATAGTCCTCGCACGGTGCCCTGCGTAGTTCAAGGAGGCGATTCCATGGCGACGGTAGGCCGAGTTCTGCCTTAATTCCACTGCTGCCCATGATCCCCGGCCGCGTCCGCGGCGCGCTTCGTCAAGCAAAATCTGCTCGAGGCTTTGAATGAAGAAGTGCACCAGGACGTATGCTGGGAAAGGGTTGCCTTTTGCCGGGCTGAAATGCTGAAGTTGCCGTCCTTCCAGGCGCCCAAGTTGCCACCCCTCAAGCAGTCGCCGGACCTTTATGGGTGGGCCCAAACCCCGGCCCCTGCCCCGCGCGATGCGCTAACCTAAGCTTTAGCAATGGCAGCCTCGGTCGGCCCGTCGTCGTATGCCTCCGCTGAACGCGCTCCGGCGCCCAGTACTCGCCATTTTCCATCGCACCCGTTTCTACCGCCGCGGAGTTTGGCCTCAATGAATTGGTCAAGTTGGCTGTGGAGGAAGAGGGATGCGCCCTGGGGTCTGATCCTGGAGTCGAAGAGGAGGGGGATTCGCTGGCGGGGGCCGGCGCAGCGGGAGGTATGCGAACGCCCTCGCCTTTCCCGGAAATATGCGCCCCAGCCTGGCCAAGCGTAGCGTGCTCCCAGCCGCTGCCCGCTATGGATGCTGAGGGCTGGCAAGGTCAAATGCATTCCGCGGCGCCACCGCAGCGCGCACAGGACCCAACCAACGGGACGCAGCAGCGCGCCAATCGCCAGCGCAAGCGCAAGCGCGAGGTGGCCGCTTGTGAGCACGGGTACCGGCCATCTCCATACGCCCTACAGCGCCACGTTTGTTCCGCAGTGCCCGTGGAGACGGGCTTAGATTACGGGGGCCTCCCATCAACCTTGTGCGGCTATGCGGCACTGAATCGCAGGGAAGCGGGGGATGGGCCGCCGGCGGAAGTGCGCACGCTGCTGGATGCGGGGTACAAATACGTGCCCAACGACGGAATGTGCGTACGCTGTGCCGCATAGTGCGCGTCGCGGGCTTACCGTCTACCGGCGATCCCTACAGAACCTGTCGCCCGTTTTTGGGGCCTGATGGCAAAATATTTGCAGTCGCGGCCGGGCGGCCGGGTGATCCATCCTTCGACGACAACCACAACAAAGTATGTGATGCAATGCTAGATGCCGGAAAAGCGATCCCGTTCAACGACAAGCAGCTGCACCACAACCGCGGCGATTTTCCTGCGATCAACGTCGGTGTCACCCATGGCCGGGGCACGACGGAGCCTAAGTTCCTGCGAATTGACGGCGGGCAGAAGGAGGCGATTGAGCGGCTTTTGGGCTTGAAGGGCCTCAGGCGCATGGCCCTATTTGCAAACGGTGCGTTCCCCGCTCCCTCCTCCCCATCTTCCGCCCATTGAATGGTATATAGCCGCATTCGCAACATGGGGTCCGAATCTCTACTGGTACTACAAGGAGCACGCCAACATGCTTTTCGGCAGGATGCCCTGGCTGTGCCGGATTTTTGGTCCAAAATCCGTGTTTACCTGCACCGCGTTCAACTTTGGACCGCGGGTATGCATGAAGGGCCACCGGGATCAGCTGAACCTCGCCTTCGGATGGTGCGCCATCCAGGCCATAGGGAGGTTTAATCCACGATGTGGAGGCCACTTGGTCATCGACGAAATCAAGAAGGTCGTTGAATTTCCGGCTGGCTCTTTAATCCTCATTCCCTCGGCTACCCTGACGCACCGCAATGTCCCGGTCCGTGACCACGAAGTCCGCATGTCATTCACCCAGTTTTGCGCTGGCGGCATCTTTCGCTTTGTCGACAATGGCTTTCGCACCGAAGAAGCCCTGCGCGTGCAGGACCCGTCTGCCCATCGCGAGATGCTGGAGAAGAAGAAAACCCGATGGCAGATGGGCGTCTCCCTGTGGAGCAAACTCGAGGACATAGTGAGGGTACTGCCTGCCCCACAGTGACATATTTGGACGTCGTACACTTTTAGTTGTAATTTGTAGCAGTAAACGCGGTTCCTGTGGAGCGCATAGTTCTGCCTGAATATTCACCTATTTGATTCAAATCTTAGAACCACCTACTGCCAAGTGACATGTGCCACGAATAGGTCCTAATCACCATGGTCTATTTAAAATGCAATACATTTAAAATCTAGCCAAAGCCAGTAACAAAGAACCAGTTGCTTGGAGCCCACCAGGGCTTGCTGCCGACATGAAATGCGAGTTTAGAAATAGAATGCGCAAGAGCGGTGAGTAAAGGATGCCAAAAGCGTACAGACTGTTCAGCAATCAAGTCGCAGAGATCCGCGGCAGCGGTCTGTCAGCGGAGGCTGTAGGCTCAGCCTGTAGCCATCATTCAATATTCAGCTACGACCCCCCCAGCTGCGCAGTGATTCCGCCGACTCTTTTGAAGTGGGCTCAGTAGGTCCTTCAGCACTGGACGATGCACATCCCATCCTCAAGTACGTTTCGGGCCACCGGGGACAATGCGGCCGAGTGTATTGGTTCGAGCTTCAATCCAGTGGCCGACGCACCGCCAGATGGACTGGGACGCATTGCTCCATCCCCCCCTCAGCCTTTTTGCCCCCCAAGCCCTGAGACTGCTGGGCTTTTTGAATCATCAAGCAGCCCGTTGGGTAGTCCGGCGTCATCGGCGATGAGCCCAATAAGCAATTCATTTTTCTTCACGCCGACATGCTCAGAGGGAAGCGGAGGGTTTGCCTCCCCCGCGAATGCGCTGCCCCCCTACAGTCCCGTCACTGCTTCAATAAAACCAGCTGACCTTAGTACTCCTCCAAGCCTGTTTGACTTTCCGGGCGAACTCATTGGATTTCATCAGCAATCGGAATCCCTGCATGCATTGGAGGGCGGATCGCCTTCGCACGCCGGCACCAGCTTTGGAAAGCAGTCCCCCCAACAACCTTCAGAGTCGCCGCTTCTATTCCAGCCAGGCCCACTTTTGCATTGCTTCCAACCCGCCGTTCATCACAGGACGGCCATTGCGGGCCTCTTCCTTGGAACCCTCAAGGCCGCAGTCCTTCCGCCTCATACAGAATCCAAGCCCTACCCCCTCAATAGTTTTACTGCCATTAAGGATGCTGCAGCTGCCGAAGTCATAGCACAAATCCAGGCGCTCGGCGACGAGGCCATTCGGAGCTTTGTTGCCCTTCACGACTCCCAGGCCGCATTCAAGGTAAGATCATCTTCACCTCAACAAAGCAAACCCCTCCTGACGCGCAAACGGCGCAGTCAAACCAAAGCCAGCAGGCGCTTGAAACCTCGTACAACGCCCTCATTGATTCTCGAAACGCGATTGAAATGAGACGAGGCGTTACTTTGGTAGATATTGGGTTCTGCCTCAGTCAGCTGACGGATCTGCTCATTGGCTATGACAACGACGTGGCCACTATGGCTTCCATAGATGAAGAAATCGGTTTCATTGAAAAAGAGGATCTTGAGAGGGGCCTTGGCATAAATTTCGTCGCCCTGGATCGCCATCGGTCGACATCTTCACCCTACGGGCCATCTGTGTCACAAATATACCGCCTTCTATTCCTGAAATTTGATATTCTTATAGAGGCTGTCGGCAGAGGGCTTCAGGCCGCAGGCTCTCTGTTTATCAAGGACCCCTCCTCGTTGCAAGAAAACCGACTCGCGGAATTTTTCACCCAATCATCTTGAAACGGGCAGTCGCCCAGCCTCCCCAAAGCCTCCCACTACTTTATTCTCCCATTTCCTACGCTTATTTGTACTAGTTGTACCGCTAGTAATCAACACACTGTAGATAATGGCTGCAGCCTTTATTCTGTATCCGCTTGGCCTTTTTTGCCTTGAATTACATGTCGAAAATATTCCCTAGCTATGCACTCCTGTTCAGTCGCTCAATATGTGCTGTCAGCTGTTTTAGTGACTAATTCTAAATATGTAATCATGCAGTTTGAGCGCGGCCGAGAAGGCCTCCTTATTCACATCGACTCTACAGTCAACTACAACAATCACCACTGGCCGTGCATTTCTGCAGTCATCGAATGGCAATGATGCCTGGTAGCTTATCCATTGCATTTACCTGCTGGATGCAACAATCGACTCGTTCTTGCCTTGAATGGCCTCCAAGTTGAATTTTGCCTGTGAGTGGTTTCCACCCCGCCCGTCGCCGCTACCACACGTATCAGTCACGCCGCCGATGCCATAGAACAACTCCAATCTCTCCATGCACTTGATAAAAAACAGAGCCGCGTTGCGTATCCCCTCTACAGTTATCAGCCGCAAGCGTGGAGGAGAACTGTTTCTGTCCTAAGCTGGTAATTTTTTGGATGCATAGATCTGACTACCATTACCATTACTGACGGAGTACTGCATCAGAACTTAGCTACATCCGTTGCCAAACCAGTCTCTAATGATGCATGTATTGGGTTGACCGTTACATTGCTGAACCCTGATGGCGTTCATGGGGAATTCGTCGCCCCTCCCCCCTCCGAGTCGCTTGATTTCATATCCGTGTCGTGTGATGCTTCGGCCGATGATACATAAAATAACACCCCGCTCTAAACTTCTGCCGTCTTGGTTGGGTGCTGTCAGCTGGCCTTGCCTATCACTGCCACTTCGCATTCATGGCCAATGTTAGCAGCAAGCACTATCCCATGCAGCCGCCAATTTCCGCAGATCTCTACTCCTGTGCTCAGCATATTTAACGGCATCATTCACACCCGCTCCATGAATACCTCAGGCCATTAAATCATTCAATGTCGTCCGTCAGTTTTTTTTTCTTCTAGAATCCATCAGATACGCTAGCGTCTTCTTTTCTATAAGATTTTTTGCGAGAGATGTTGCATTGCCGCATGCATATGCGGTGTTGAAGGCTGGTTGAATGAATATAGAAAATGATCTCGGGTCATACCCCATACGCGATCCAGTCGCATACGCATTGGTACTTTTTTCTATGACTGCAGGATAAAAGAGAAAATCGTAGTCAGTGCACACTCACAGGCAGCCTGCCGAGAAACACCGTAATGGGGGGTTTTATCTTTCAGGAGCATCGCCATGAAATCTGTTCAGGAATAATTCAAACAACGGCTTGGTGTGCTTCTGGAATTGCCTGTGAAGAACTGCCGTATTGCCCAGCTTCTGGGCTATAGTTGAGTGCCTTATCGTGTTCACACTCTTGTTCTTTGCTCATGGGTCGAATTAGAGGGAATGCTACGGCGCATGCGTAGCTTGTGCTTTCCTGGGTTCCATGTGTGCCCCCACGCTTCTCGCAGCAGGGTGCGTATGCATACTTAGCCCTTTCAAAGCAAGCACTACGATGCCGAATCAGGAATTTTTCAAACAACGGAGTGGCTTTATCTTTCCGAGCGAGGGCTGATGCGGCAGTTCGATCAGATTTTAGGGCATAGGCCTCTGTCATTTGGCCACAGGATGGCTTCGGAAAAGACATGTCCCTCAAATGCGCCTCTGAAAATCCGGACGTAGCCATCTTTGCGATATCTTTTCTCACTACAAATTCTATGAACAGTCTTCCGTACAGTGCATCAGTGCCTTCTCAATCCTTGTGAGAGTCGCCGCCGCATGTGCTAAATTATCCCATGTACGGTGCGTTTTGTAATCACACTTCACGCTGGCATATTTAAACTACAACTTTCACTGAACAATCCCGCATTCCCCTCCACTGCCATGGCGTCCCAGGCGGGGAGCGACCATTTCCACCCTATATGGGGTCCGAGCCGTTTACTCCCAGCACGGGCCACGCCTTTAGTACGGTAGCACAAGAGCTTTTTGGATTGAGGTATGTCCAAATGCCGGCACCCGCCCCTCCCTCTTGCCCTCTGAATGCTGATATCATCTCCCATAATTTCTAGCTGGGGTAACGGCATTGTCGCGCCGACCCCAGGCGTACAAAACAACGCCGCTTTGCCCGAGCCAAAGCTCAAACAAGCACCAAAGCCATCTAAGCCTATGGAGTCAATTTTTGAGGAAGTTCGTGCTTAACCATTCCCGTACCGATGACGCTGCTAAACCGTCAAGGACTCTGCAGTCACTGGATGCCCCTCGCAACCTGTACGAAATTCATCGCGACCGGCGCTTCATAGACGAGGAGACGACGCTGTGGGTAGGAACAGAGCGACGGACGGTCAAACGCCCGAAGTTCAAGTCAAACCTTCCAAAGCCCGATGTTGAGCGCTTTTGGGCACTCTCCACGTTAATCTTAGACCTTGGCCAGCAGCACATCTCCGCGGCTTACTGTACGGGAGAGTATTGGCGCAGCACCGACGCCGAGGCCGTCCGAATATTGGCAGAATGCGCCAAGTTTGGTCCTTTTCGCAAAATATGGGACGATTACTCCACCGACAATTTTGTAGCATTGATGGCTGGGTCCATCAGCATCGACGCCCACTCCACGCCGAAGTGGAAGTATACCAAGGAGGATGTTATTCAGCATGTGATCGCCTCTTATTTTGCAAAACAGCTTTCGTGTTTCGTGGGTTTACCGCTTTACTGCCTCATGTATATGCTACATTGCAACTATATTCTAATTTTTTACTTTCTAGCTTAAGCTCGGGCAGCAGCGGATCATCAAAATCGCCTACGAGGTCACCATCAAGGCCGTGGCTACGCAGGAGACTTGTGGTGTCTTGCCTGAGGACATTAACGACCCGCTCACAGCCCTACCCGGTGCTAGCGCGGCCCATGCTAAGACCGTGCTGGACTCCCTGGTGCCATTGTCCTTGGACGCCGGAGAAACCCAAGACCACCTGCAAGTCAAGCTCAGCAAGTCGAAGAGTTCTTTGTCGGTCACAAGCGCCCTCGTCAACGAGCTTGGTCCTTATCCAATGGCCCATGGGCTGAAGAGGTTGAGTGCCGACCTGAAAGCAAAGAGCCCGCCCGAGATCCCTTACGCGATCTTTTCTTTTGGCTCCGCTATGGTAAGTGACGTCTTCCGAGATGCATGAAAATCACAAACTTACATTTATCGAGGTGGAGGCACGCTTGAAGGTGCTCAGGGACCTTCCCCTGATGAACAATCACGTGTTTGTGCTGCTGTGGGCCTCTCACAAGGATAGCATCGCAAATGTTGTTGCAGCTGGTACTATAGCTGATAGAACCGCGTCTCAGAGCGCCGACGAGGCATCATTGTCCCCGCTGTCATCGCGTACTAACATTTTCACCAGCCTCGGTGGGCAGGCCAGGGTGGCGGCAGCGAAGGTGGCACTTGCGACTGCCGCCTTTGGCCTTTGGAGAGTTGAAGGCCGCCCGGGATAAATTCGCTAAGATGGCCTGTCTCCCGGCTGTTGACAGCGGCGAAGAAGCTCAAGAACGTGCTATCACAAACATTATGACATCTGTAAGCCCCGCAATTTAATAGGTAATGTATATGCTCCCACTATGCTTTGATTTACAACTTATCTGTGCCATTGCAGGCTTTCTGCAGCGCGAATTTTCAGCACGCTGCTATGCCGCTGGCCTTGTAGTTTGGGGGCGCTTCAATATTTGTGTAGAATATGAATTTAAGCCTTTGAGATTGCCGAGCATGCAGGACGCGATTGAGCTTAACTGCACTTTTGAGTTTCCGCGTTGGACTTTAAATATAAAAGGCGATTTCTAAAAATAAATCCCGCCCTTCGGCGCGCCTTTGTTTGTGCATTGCCATGCACTAACG
Organism: Hypholoma fasciculare; assembly: GCA_016801325.1. NCBI lineage: Eukaryota > Fungi > Basidiomycota > Agaricomycetes > Agaricales > Strophariaceae > Hypholoma > Hypholoma fasciculare. The sequence goes on along the minus strand of JAEKIV010000921.1, from coordinate 1,324 downwards.
AATGGCGCGGCAAATGATCGAGACAGGGTCATACTCAAGCTCTGTTTCCCGCCGCCACCCCGCCTTTTGCGATACATTCTGATTGCAACAGATGCTGGACACCGCCCTCGTCAGTTCTTCTCATGGACCTCGCTCCGGCTGGATCAGGCTCTGCATCTGTTTCTGGCTTTCCAGGGACTTCTCGTCAACTTCTTGTACTGTGACATGATGCCTGCGCACCGCACTCTCACCCATTCATCCTACCACGCGCAAAACACCATTTGACCGAGCGAATGCGCACTTTCTCCTTCTCTGGGTTGAGGGTGAGGGCCTGCGCACACTCGATGTGCACTAGATTTCCCTCACGTGGCTCGAGCGATGGCGGGCTGCCGTTGAGCGATGCGTTGGTCAGGGCGAGGGTCGGCGGCTCGCTGTCCGCGTCCGCGTCGGTGCTCGCCTCTGAGGATGCCGTGGAGATGTCTACATGCGGAAAATTGTGCTCAGCGTCAGGGTCGGTGGGCTTTGTTTCGCTTTCGACCTCGCTGGTGGTAGTGGGGGCGCGTACCGCCACTCTCTTGTAAGTGGGTTGGTGGTGTGACAGTGTCGGCGGTCACGATGTACCTATCTTCATATTTACTCGTGCCTTTATAGTCTTTTTGTTCTGTACAAATGTCCTGTATTCTTTGTGTAACATTCCTGAAATACATGTATAAATTGGAACTTTTCTGTCTAATGAGGGTATAAACGCGCTGTGAACACACTCCCAAAGGCCCATGAATCATCTCGCAGACTCGTCCACGGCGGTCCACCTGCCGCTCCTACCTAATATGGGATTCTGCCAAATAATCAACAAAGGCGGGCACCGGCAAATCGAAAGTTCCGAATTCCGGACTTGCCTTTTATATTTAAAGTTCAACGCGGAAAGTCAGAACATCTCAGTTACTGGGAGCCAAGTTCGCGGACGCGTTTGCCGAACCGTTCGCGGGCCTATATGACCTGCCACTTGCCTGCCACCACTGGATTCCTTCTTGATAAGTAACGGCTTGCTATGGCCCACAGCCCTCCAGTGCGTCTGTGGAACGCCGCTGCACGCACTGTGAACACTTGATGGGCAAGTATAAGCCTCGTAGATCCAAAGCTGATACCAATTGATAGCCTTACTGCCCTGTCACCAATGCTATTACCTAGTCATCACTCTTTCTATTCAAACGCCAGTTCCATGACGGTGCGCGCACCGCGCGAGCAGTAGATCAGGCGTGCCGTGTCGGCGTTGTGTCGGCGGCAGCGTGCTTTGTTTAAATACAATAAATAATATATACGGGCTACGTATAAGTAGCTGGCGCTA
>JAEKIV010000920.1:0-10176 GCA_016801325.1 Hypholoma fasciculare | reverse complement strand
CATCTCCGGGTGAGATCGGGTGCCGGTCAATGGCGGCAACCTTGGCAATGATGGCTCCGGTGAAGGCATAGTCCTCCTCGGACACCACTGGGTGTCACCTCTAATCATTAAACTGTGGATGCAGCCACAAGCTCATCTCAAAACGGCCACAGAGCCTGCCAGCAATGAAGTGGTTGTTATTTCATTAAAGGGGAGTATCATTTCAATTTCATTAGAATATTGAAACATGTTTCATTGGGCCCAGGATTCTTACACATGGGAGCTTCATTAATGTACAGGTAACTCAAAGATGAATGTTGTTTCATTGCTTACCATTGGTTTCATTTCTCAATGCTATTCAATAGTTTATAATATTTCATTATTCTTTATATACCTCAATAGCAATTGGTTTCTTATATCCACTATTTCATTGCCCTCTGTAAATCATCTGTATTTCATATATCCACAGCACTTCATCACAAAAAGTGTATTTCATTAAAATACTGGTAAAATACAGACCTGCATTTTACTTCAATAGCATACAGCTCCTCATTAACAGCAGTTTCAATAGTCATGGTATTTCATTGTTACCTTTATGTTTCAATAGTGCATGAACTTCATTGGTAGGACTGAATACTTTTTATTTCAAAAGTCAAATACAGGTAGGTTTTCATTAACAAATGTGTATTTCATCAGAGCCCACCTTATTATAACTATTTACCTATGTGTTTCAATAACATATGGATTCATTATCAAATGTGTGAACACTACTCTTGAATTATGCTCAGGCTTTCATTATGGGCCAAGTGTTTCAATAATGTATTCCTTTTCATTATTCATGGAAAGCAATGCATTGACATTGGCATGTGATATTCCAATTCATTAATACAAAGGCATTTCAATGAAACATAGTATGATTGATATTTGGTATGAGTATCTACAACTCAAAATCAAATGTATCAAAGTCCATGGCATCATCAATATCATCATCAAGTATTGCGTCATCTGGATCCTCATCCGTGAACCCCAAATCATCAGAAATAGAATTGTGGTCGTCAGCATCAGAGGTATCATCAGCAGGAGTATTGTCAGCAGGAGTATTGTTGGCAGGAGCTTTGTTTGGGTTAGTTGAACTTGCTGCGAGAATAGCCGCTGCAGACTCTTTATCCACAGCTTTCTGGGCCTGTGTCAATACATCTGGAAATCGTGATGCCCAATCAACAGGTAGCCCAGCTTTCAAAAGAGCGGGCGTCCATTTTGACGCGCAACTCTCCGCCAAGTGTTCCCAGTTGCTTGCCTGAAATTCTGCATATGCTGAGAGTCCTTGAGCGAGACTGGGATCATTCACCTGGCGCCGATCTCCTTGCTCGCGCCACCAGTCTGCCTTCCAAATCAAATACACTACCACTCGGCGCATTTCTTCTTGAACAAGAAGGAACTCTTCATCCCACCGGTCTCGACGAGCTTTTGCCTTTGTCCACTCAGTGCGCATGCTCTGATCAGTGACATCATCAGTGCTCTCAGGATTGTCCGTGGCACCTGCAAGTCGTGGTATGAGCCATATCCAGGATGGGACATATGCTCTGTTTGATGTATAAAGGAGCTTATTGTCGTCATCCTCCTTACCCGGGCCACGGATGTCAGCATCCTGGAGTTCACGAAAGTGGCTTGTGCTCTCTGAGACCCCCAATAATGCGTCAAGCTGCAGCACTGCCTTGTAAGCAGCTCTGTATCGGCTAGCTGCACGGTCAATGCGGCTCTGCATTCTATTGTAAAGTGAGCGCATCCGGGTGTTTGGTTTGTTTCCAGTTCCGGCAACATTGAGTTTTCTGAATTGTGAATATCCGCTTATGATTCGGCGGCCACGTCGGATTTCAGCAAGTGCTTGATCAGCCTGTGCAATTCGTAGGCGCCGTTCTTTATCAGCGAGTGGTTTTACTTGTGGGGTATTGAGCATAGATGGTGGCAGATCTGATGGTAAATGAAGTCGGATCTTCTCAGGTGCTGCAACTTGAGGATTAGGTGTTTCAATCTCTGTGTTAGGTATTTGAACGAGTAGAGTCGCAACACTGGGTATGTATGCCATTTGTATTTCCCTCCAGTTCTGGATCCGTCGATATAGAGCTGTCCGCTTCTGCTGAAGATCCGCGTGATGTTTGTTTGTTTTCTTTCCTTTAAATTGTGCAACCTCATTGTGAAGTATTCGTCTATGTGAACTTAGGATAAGCACATCATTTCAACACAGAAAAGTCACTGACTGATGTTCTTCGAGCTCGAGCGCTTTAGTAAGAAACTCTGTTGGTGTCACATTGTGCACTGAACTCTGACCGCTTTCGGCATCTCTAGCATCTTCCTTAGCAAGCTCGAGACGCACATCATGGATTGTTGCAGCTGTATTGTAGAATGGTAATTGATATATGGTAGTAGTATGATATTGCCAGCTGTTTTACTTACTGTTTATGGCCTCTTCATACGGGTTAGGCTTTGTACGATCATTCTGCCAATCGCGAACCATTGTTTCCCACTGGGAAATGTATTTAGGCTCGAAGGTTTTGCTAAGTTGGTCAAAAATTTCATTATGCTTCGCCTTCATATGGCTGGCAACTTTGAAGCGTTTGAGAAATAAAGGACCTATAGTACATAGAGACGGTTCCGCGTGAGACTGGCGACCCTTTCGTGAGTGGAAATGACTGACGAAATGTCACAATCTTGCGAAAATTCCATCCACCCCAGTGATCGTTCAAAGTCTCCCGCCGTGCAGCAGGTCCCATTTCTCGCGTACTGGGGACCAAAGGGTTTGTACTGGCCCACATAGTCTCGATATCCTCACCACATGTTCTACCAACTCCGGGAATATAGCTGAGGGACAGATGACTGCGACACCACTCTCTGTGACCGTTGACATGCCAACTTGGAATACCCACATCAATCTCCATCTCCTCCGGAAGCTGAAGATGATCCGCATATTCTAGCATCCGCTTACGGAGGTTCTTCGACCACTGACACGCTATATCATAGGACACGAGTACTCGCTGGATACCTCCTGTTTGTTGGAGGGCCGAAAGGATAATATAGTCCATACTGCAATATCTATCATTTAGAATTAGCCCTAAAGATGTAATCAAATGAAATAAGTAAACAATAAACGTACTTTTCCCCTTTCGCAAGATCTCCGGCACCATTCGGACGAACCATGGAGTGTCGAGCACAGATAGCAAGACCAACTCCATTGATACTGTACCCCGGAAGCGAAACATTAGCGCGCACAACAGCGTTGTGTTCCGATGAGCATGTGTTTATCTTATCAATGATCAGATGCGCCTAAGTTACAAAAAAATCTAACCCTACCTCCGGTTGATCGAGATAATTACTGATATGTTCTTGGTACTGCTCATTCTCCACAAAATGAGCCCACCCTGGTGCTAATTCAACATCATTAATGCCGCGAGCTTTGTTTTTGAGTTTAAAGTTGGCGTCGACTGCTATAAATAAAGTGTAGAGATACCTAGAATTTCAATTAAGGCATATTTAATCGAGACGGTAAAGCCATACCGAAGATCTTCAGGTGCGTCTCGCCAATTTTCAGGAAGATTGATTCCTGGATGCGGGCATGCAGGACATTCCAAGACCGTATCACCTTTCTTGGTAAGCGACGAGCCCTCGGGATCGTGACCGCGACCGCTCCATTTAAGTTGTTGAAGGTGCCGCCAGACTCTGAACGTGTGGTGGAAATCCTTGTAGAGAAACTAGAGTGTAATTGACGTAAGCATTCCTTCACATCGAGCACAATACAACTCACCAATGATTTCTGCAGCTGTAGATTATCACTAATCCGACAGAGCGTGTGATAGAAATCGAAAATATTCGCTTTCCCTTGTAGTGTAAGTTCATGAAAGAAGTCAAGCACGGTAAATGTGAATGCAGTGCGTGGTCGGTCGTAAGTAGCGGGGAACCAGCCAAAGCGGAGTAACTGGTTCCTTCGATGTGTGAAGCCATATTGATGGCACTCGCAATATTTGACGTTTAGCTCATGTAAACCGCTGATGTCGAGAAGAACAAGTTTCGTGCTTTCGGAGGGAGTCGGACACGGCTCCGCTCCGTGGCCTAAAAGTATGCAAAGACCAAGATCTATAAGAGATTGCTTTTCGAAGAATTTTCCATTCCATTTCTTTTGTAATTAAATTAATGGATAATCAACGATGATTCAGCATAAACTAATAATGAGCGCACCTCAATTCGATGCAGAGGCAAAAATTTATGAGTGGCGAGGACACAGCCCTCACAATACAGTAGACATCTCCCCGCACACTCTAGGCATCGGTACAGAGTACAATCATCGTTAGAACAAATACTGCATATGTCCAAGCCGTACTGATCGCCTTTCCCTTTCATTCGGAGGAGTTCGTCGATGCATGTATCTCTGTACTTCACCCATTCTGTAAGTCTAGACTGTGTAGAATATTTATGAAGTAAATAAATCGTTCAATGAACACACGCACACTTGTTGTGGTATACTTATATTTGCGCTTTCGCTTTATTGCTGGACCCGCTTGATCCTCGTGTTCAACAACGGTTGAGATTGCTGAATTAATGTTCTGATTGTTTAGACCCGTAATCTGGGGAGTATTCGATACCGCTTGCGGTGTAGAAGGGTCTACGGGAGGGATTGTAACCGCTGCATTTGCCCGTTTTACCCTTAAGCGACTACCCGAGCTGCCGCTCTGGTTAAGTTGCACTGTCGTCGCGATGACCGGTTTAGCACTGGGGTCTTTCGCAACTCGGAAGGTCCCTTTACGAGCTCTTTTTCTAGGTCGAGGAGGAGACGTAGCGCCAGCAGGACTTGGATCTGACATGGGGGGAGCAGCAAGTAAGTACAACGTGCTATCGATCTTGTATCGATCATCTCTATCAGTTACTGATGCCATCATGATCTAAGCGTAACGAGCTACACTGCTTACGAGGCCGACTACAACGCACACTCAGCATATATTTCAAGCAAGCTACATCACACAGTGCAGGCTGAAGGAATCACGGGCGTATATAGATGCACTCATAGACCTATATACAAAATGGCTAAACATAGACTCCTAGGAATAGCGAACGACAAGAAGTTGGAGGAGAATATGATTGCATGAGCCAAGAGAATATTGCATACTAGTAATAGTGTCTGACTCGGTTCTCATCGAGAGCTTTCGCATATACTGCATTCGCTTCATCTTTGGATGTAAAACCTTCGTAGCACGAATGACTGCAACCTGAGGTTACGGATTGGACATAGTGCCTAAAGATGACTTGAGTGACAGAACAATGATTCATGAAGGTGTGCAAGCTCACCAATCAGAGAATACTCCGACGTCAAAGCCCCGAGTTACTACATAGTGCTTGACCTTCTTCCGATTCGCCGGTTCTCTAATGATATTGTCGAGTTGATTGGCACGCGCCGCATAGTTTGAGGGACCGGCGATCTGATCCTCGGGCTGGGGCCGGGCGTGGTTAGAGTTTCCGATGTCCTGAGCAGTATGGCGAAGGGTGTTTGCATCGTGGAATAGGCCTGTGTAAGAGGGAGGTGCAGGTGTGCCAGCTGGCGCTTCGTGACTTGACGGGTCGTGATTGTCACCATAAACGGACGCATTGGGGTGACGAGGAAAAGAACCAGGCGGAGAGGGGTTGTCAATTTCAGCAGGAGGCAAAAACTCAACGAAAGTATAGTCGGGTCCGGAATTGCGTGGAAATCTCATGAATAGGCCTTCGAACCTAGTTGTTACATAATCGTCGTTGGCATCACTGCCTGGTTCATTTTCGTCGTTAGCATCAGCCGGTGCCGTGTTATCAGCTCTTCCCAAATTGTCATTCAGCCTCGGTGAAGCAAAGAATCGATTACCAATGGGTGTACGGTTTGCATCCTCAGATTCCTCTGGTTCGTTTCCGTTGTGAACATCAGCCGGCGCCTCGTGATGAACCGTTTCCGAGTCGTCGTCATTCAACCTGAGCGAAGCGAATAGTCCAGCCAGCTCATCATTCGGGGCTTGCAATGGTGAGCTGTCAATGCTGATAGCACTGCATGATCGGTGAGTAGCAGCGCCTGTACAGGCATGACGTACTTACTCTACGTGATTGGTATTTCCAGCAGCGTGGTATTGAATAGGAGACACTGCCGGCGGGTCAGAGACAGCGTCAGAGACAGCGTTAGAGACAGCATCAGATGCAGCCCCATGAGTGGCAGTGGCCGTGTTTCTACTCACATCACCGAGTGAGCTGCGTTCCCGGTATCAGTGTATGGGTTAAAACTCACCGTTGAGGAGTCCCAATGTTGGGCGGCGGCATGCGCGAACGTGAGCGACAAGTAGACGAACTGTGAGAGCAATTACAGTTGTTCGTGTTAAGAATGAGCTGTCCAATATTGAATGTAATTGGGGAGCTGTGGTTGGGGGCAGACATGGTAGAGATACGAAAGAAAGAAGGGTAGGACCCTGAATTAGTTTTTATAATTCGGAGTTCGACGGAAAATCAGACACTAAACCACTAAGCACTCGGGCGACGGTTACACGTATACACGTAGAACCTTCTCACTCACAAATATTTCATCTGCCTAACATGACGAAGACATGATGGACTTCCCTTGATCAGCGCGCATGGCTTGAAAAGCATCTCACAGCATTTGTGGAAGCGCAGGGCAACGGTGAAACTACGTCCGTCTTTCTTCCAGAAATATACAAGCTATGGGTCAAAGAGTTCGGGCATCCAAAGCCCACTGACGAAGATATTGCGAGCGCGGGTTCCCAAGAGAAAGCCGAAGCACTCGCTATTAAGAAATCAGAGAAGGTAAGACCACTGAAACGTCACGAAAACATATGCTTACTAGATTACAGCGCATCGCTCAGTGGTTCCATAACACCATGAGGCCGTCAACGGCTTCCACCCGTAATGTTATCAAGATTAAGACCCTCAATAAGCTACCTGCGGAATGGCAGGCATATCAGACACTGTACTACGAGCAGAAGCTGAAGGCTCTTGTTGACAGTAGATATAAAGCTTATTGCGACGGCCTCGAGCCTGGAAAGACACCACAGTCCAGGATCAGCTTTCAGACAGAAGTTGTTCGCGCCGAATACTGGAAGGAGACTCCTGAAGTGCGCGCCGCAGTTCAGAAACACCGACAACGATTGAAAACTGCATCCAAAGCAGAATCGACACCCGACAAGCTTGCAGCATTTCAAAAGTATGTCAGATTCACATAAGACGGCATGTAGCTAATCTCACCTGTGGCAGAGGTATTGAACGCCTTCCCCAAACCGTCGCCGGCATGATCAGAGGCCTTGAACATGAGACCGGTTGGGCATTCACCGTACTCGCAGGAGGGCCCAGTCCTCGCGACCAGGGGAAAGTTGTGACATATATGTACGAGCACAATTTTCGTCTATATGTTACTAAGGCTCATATATGTTGGTCAGCGTGCACGAAGGGTTAGCGGCGGGCTCTACACAAAATTTCGAAGATTTTGTAGGTAAATCTGACTGGAACGAACATATTCTGGGTCAGTGGGATAAATTTCTTCACGCTGTATACCGTGAGTTTTATGTTTATTTTACATGAAAAGTAGGGAGCGCTTACACAGGTATTCCAGCTTCAGATGTTCGAGATGGTCGTGCACTCACGCCGAAAGCGAGCGACGATGAATCGGATGCGGGTGTCGAGAGCGAGCCCGACGAACACGGCGTTGACACGGAGGACGGAGTCGCATTGCCTGAAGATAAAGTCGACGACCCTCAGCAGGCCGCGGGTCCAATGGTGTCATATGACTATGCCACCCAGAAAGCGAAGAACATCGAGCAAAACAAAGTTCTCTTAGAACAACTGGGCCTATTGAACGTATCGGCAAGCCTCGTCGAGGGTAAGGGGAAGGGAAGAGCAAGCAAGAAGCGCAGAGAGAAGAACCCCCGTAAAGTGTCAACGGCATGAGTACAATCGTCCCAATTCTGTTATCTCATCAGTCATCTTATCACATGCATTGATGCGATCTTTTCTCTCCAGCGCCCAAGCAACGACATCAACATCCAACTCATCCAGCGCCGATTTGCCTTCTCAGACTATTACCAAACCCTCCACGAACGACGACAAGCAGTCCGCAACATCCAATGCACTGCCCTTGACTGTCAAGACTGGACACGTGTCCGCTCCTCCGACACCCGACCATGCTGCGCACGGAGAACTAGAACATGCGAACATTTCGAGAGCCCCTACCAACGAGCAAACAAGCGCGAATGAAGTGATCACAAAGAAAGATTCCGAACATTCGGCCGCAGGTAAGTGCCCTTGTTAATTCCATCATAACCTGATAACTAATTGACCGTCGCGACCTCAGGCGATTCGACTGCAGAGAAGGACGAGACGTCCATGGATGTGGACAAAAGAGATGCCGAGGATTTGGAGGAGGTCCCCCGTAAGTCATAATTCATATTGCCTGCATTATTTACACGTTATCTAATGTCCCAGTAGAAGTGATCAAAGCACGGGCGCTACGCAGTGCCCATGCTCGACCACCTACCAGCACGGCGTCTACACGCCCGCCCCATAGCACCAACGCAAACCATGTGGCAGAAGCGAAGACTTACTTCATTGAACTTTCGGCCAACGTAAACTGGCAGGCGCTCATCAACAAATGGCTGATCTTCGAGGCCGGTAATTTCAGTAAAGGGGTATGTACAGTGTTTTGATACATTTCTATTGATTTTAGCTCTACTAAAATGTCTTACAGAGTCTCGGTACCACTTCCCGACCCGACGAAATAGCCTGGTGGATGAGGCGAGCCCGAAAGCTGAAAGCTGTCCCCCTCATCACCGAGGTTGACGTGTTTGCCACTTCGTGGCGCAGCTGGTGGGTTACTATGCAACCCGAATGGCGCTCCCCAGATGTTGGGTGGCCGCTTAGCCGCGTGATTCCAGAAGGTGACCATTCGTGGTCTGTCCTCGAGCATGCTGGCCCGAACGGCTTTTTTTTGATCCTCATGGCGCTCTCGTGGTGGGTACAGGCAGTCGAATGCAAGATCGATCTTGACGAAGATCTTTCGGGTGCACTCGATGATGTACTGTGGGTGCTCACGAACATCATCAAAGGGACCGAGCGTTCGAAAAAACGTGGCATTGACGATGTGGGGTGTGATGACAATGGTAGCGGCGGATCGCGCTCTAAAAGGTATGTGTGATTTAATACTGTTGTCCTTTGACTTGCCCTGACAATCATCTTTAGAACTCGTAATGCTTAGCTTAGTGTCGCCGCTGTCACGACCACTGACGTTCGCCCGTTCTCGCAACAATTTTTGCCGACTGCACTGTATATAATTTGACATTGATCATTAGACAACAAGCGCTCGTGCTATATATATAGATAGCGCAGATTGAATATATAGATAGCGCAGATTAGATATATAGATAGCGCAGATTAGATATATAGATTAGACTACAGATATCACATCACTAATATCGTCAATAGTATTTGAAGCAATGAAGTACATCTTTTGATTGAAGCGCATGGCTATTGAAATGCTGTGTTTGATTGAAGACCAAGTTTAATGAATGGGACTTTATAATGAAAACCCATAAGGTTTGAAGTGTGCAGCAAGTAAATGATACACTACAAGTATTTGAAGTCCACAGTAGATTATGAACAGTCATGACATATTGAAATAATGAGTGAAATGAAATAGATAACAAATAATGAATATCCATACAATATTGAAAGGGAGAACCCATAATGAGAAAGCCTACACTATATTGAAATATTGCATGGATATTGAAAAGCTACAGTTAATGAAACAGATAACAAATGATGACTGGTATATTTTTGAAATATATAGTCAGTAATGAAGTTCCCTCTGTTTAATAAACCCCAAAGTCAATGAAATTAACTTCATTAAAGTATTGAAACCCATTTCATAACTGCCACAATTGCGATTGAAATCCGTTTTTTATGAAATAATAGCCACTTCATTGCTGGCAGGCACTGTGGCCATTTTGAGATGGGCTTGTGGCTGCATCCACAGTTTAATGATTAGGATGACACCCACCAGTCCCTCGGAGCCGCGTTGGATGGAGAATCTTTCGATCTCTGGGGCATTAAGATCCAGATCCAGCGATACGCTGATCGGGACGTGATCCGATGTGGATCTGAGGTCAGGCAATCGGATCGATCTAATCGCGA
>JAEKIV010000919.1:0-10201 GCA_016801325.1 Hypholoma fasciculare | reverse complement strand
CTCGTTTTGTTTTGTTTTTGTTTGTTTTGTTTGTTTGCTCGTCGCTGTCGTTCGCACGTAGGACGCTCGCAAGCGTATCACCAGGCATGAAGTAAAAAGAATGGACTGCGACTCATGGGACATCTCTGTTGTCAGTGTATATTTCAATCTTTGAAAACAATTACGTATAATTGAATCGCACATTGTGCGAATTGATCGCTTGGGTATGTGGGCGATCGGTTTTCTAAGTAAACTGCTGCTCGCGGAGGCGGTGCGGATGACAAAACGAGCCTGGAAGTTGGGATTGAAGGGGTAGAATCTATGGTATTGGAGCATCACGCTCTGGGGGTATCAAGAACTGCGAACTGCACCACTGGAAGATGTTGCAGAGTACTGCCTTTAAGTAGACGCACAGCATACGCCAATAATAGAATATTGATTTTGAAGTTTGATTACACGACTCCACCGCCGACGTTCTCGAAGACCCGACACACGCCTGTTACGTTTTCTGTGCGCATTAGTACCATTCTCCTTTGGTCTGAAGCTCCTCTCTATCACTGGGCTCAGGACTACACCAGCAGAAATTTTTCACAGTAAACAACTAAAAGAAAAGTAACAGAAACTGTTATACATAGGGAGTTGATAGGGAGTGAATAATGAGATGGAGGGTTGTTAGATGGCCGTGTTCGTCTCAAACCGGACTTCTCCTTGTTCCGATTCCAGAATTTGTTGAGTTATGGCGTGAATTGCTACTATGGGGGACGGTAGCATGTGTGGAAGTTTCATTATTGTTGAATATTATTCCCTGTGCAACGGGTATACCGTTGACAGCACTGCGCTCAATGGCGGTTGTTGATATCTCGGACTCTCGTATCGTCCCCATCCGCGTCCGTCGGTAGACCCTACACGCCATTATGGCGACGAGCGCCGCATATGGAAACACCACTAGCAGATGCACCAGTTGAGAGATGACAGACAATGTGCCAGTGTTGGCAAGAATCCCAGCAATCAATGTGGTCCTGAGGAACGTAGGTAAGTATTTATGCATAAATATGAGGTTTGAGTTTTTACAGGTAATAAGCTTGGCCATCGAGATAGAGACTCTTTGTGAATATTGGGAGGTATTTCCCAAACAAAAGTAATCTCAGGCTTTCTCGAGGGCCCTGTGGTTTGAGGTATGATATTCGACAGAGGCGCCGGGAGATAGCTATGAACACCAGCGTATCATATGCTAGTGTCGTCGACTGCGTGTAAAGAAATTGTGCTTGAATGTTGGTTACTAGGTCGGGGCAGTATTTAAATGATGGATAAGCCTCGTTCTCCAGGTGAATGCCGGAAGCGATAATGCATGTGGACCAAATTGACACAGCAGGAATTGCGAGCCATAGCACAAAAAACGACCAGATAGTGATGCGATTTTGATTGTAGATTGCGCGAAGTCGAAAAAAAAATAGTAATGCCGTGCATGAAAATGCAATTGAAGAGCAAGCTGCTGTTACAGTGCTAAAAACGCCACAATTTGTACTTGATATGGCTGGGACACTGTAATGTGAATGTCTGCAACCCGTAGAATATGTAGAAACCTTACTTGAAAATATCACTGAAAGTAAAAGGTATCCGAAGGTTGCTATTCTTTCTTGTCATTCCACGTTAGAAGAGACAAAAGCAAGCGTAAAAACCTTCGCTAACCTGGATGCAAAGTATGCACACAACGGAATATTCAAGCCTAATTTGAGAAAATTATAATCATTGACAATGTTGGTCACAATGTCCCAACTCAAAATCTGTAAATTTGTCCGATGAATAAAACTGTAGATTGTGAAATTGATTGACTAGCTTACTGTAAGAGACGCTACTGCTGAATAGTTTGCTATCAGCGCTACACGTTCAAAGTATAAATCAATCATTGGAAAATCGCCGGCTGGTGCAAGTGGACCAAGAGGACTGCTTGTTGCGTTTGAAGAGGACATTTGAGAACTCTACCGACGTGTCAACGTCTTCCTTCCGCTTTAACGTACTGCGGTTTACAACTGGTCTATTATTTAATTGCGCCGGCAGCGCCACTGTAATTTATCAGAAATACTTACAGCGGAGTCGGATTCATATTAGGACTGTGATGCTCTATACTAAGGTAATAATAATTCCGGAAGAATGCCCCGACGTCGAATCATTACCCTATAAGCACTGATATCCATCCACCACCGCCGAGCCACTCAATCTTTGATTGCATATCAGTCTTGCACCATCCTAGATCCTTCAATATCCTCAAGTTACTTACCCTGAGCATCATTATCCGGCAGCGCGAGGAGCTTGAACAATTTAGCAGTCACTACAAGATGGTCTGCGAGTGGGAGTGAGACGCGGCAAGAAGCGCCAGGACATGTTCGCACGCCTCTTGTTGAACTGCTTCGACGACGATGACGGTGCCAGTGCATGTCGGCTGCCTCATGAACGCCGACAGTGGCGCCAATTCCATCATTTATGTTGATGACTAGCCTGCCATCCACGGCTCCCACCCAGCCTAGTGCCCTATGGAACTAGGGCATATTGGCATATGTAGCTGAGTCTGGTTCAACCATTTCCACAACCATTTCCCGTGCCTGCTGACGCGCGCAGCATGATGTTCAAGCCCGAGCACAAGGCTACGCTCAAGTACACGGTCTCCACATCATTATCCTTCTATACAGTACTCCCCGCATCAAGCCCTGTCATCTAGCTGGAGAAGGTTCCGTGTTTCGCAACGAATGGAGAATGCTACGCCTGCTCATCATTCCCCGGCCCCCCTCATCAAGATGTTCCACCGGCTCCGCAGATTTCTTCCACGACGCCGCCGCACTGATCATAGCTGTGCCTATTGCACCACCCACGTTGACCGCTCAGTTTTACTATTAACACCACCAGCCCCGCGCATGTGTTGGATCCTTCCGTGTACTGCCTTTACTTGGTGCACTTTCCACTTCCAGCCCGACCTCGTGCATCTTTTTCCTGCATCTCTGGGCTCATATCCAGCATCCCCACATCCGCCAGTTCCGCGATCTCAGGATCAATAATTTCTGCGCACAGGTTGCTGGAAGGAGGTTAGTCAGATCAAGCTCATACATGCCCCTCTCTTCCCTGCTGACGTATGGTGAACATAGGATCTTCAACCTCGTAAACGAAACTGCCGTTGCTAGGATGTTTCTCATCCTTTTATTCAGCTCTATGACGTTCCCAATATCGAGCACGACACTTTCTAATTGCGCGCGGACTACCGTCAACCCTTCGCTGAAAAGTTAGACCGAGCCAGCGTTCCCATAATTCCTGTCACTTCTCCTACGTCATCTCAGTCCCCGCAGTCGCCTACGCAGGTCGCGTTTGCCATGCGTACACACGCATGAGTACGGAGTTCTCTCGTGTTCAGAGCGAAGCCCAACGTCGTTGTACCCAGTGCTATTGTCAATTCTCTCCTAGCAATGTGTGAGCGCCGGCGGCACGCGCGAGCAGCCCATATACTCAGCGTGACCGTTATGTTAATCGCCCTCTCTTAATATGGAGCGTGTTAGGTGATGCTCCCTCTCCTGGCCCACCCAGATATATTCCCTCTACACCGTCCTTCGCGCGTAACCCACACGCGTGCGCCGCCAAATCCCCTTCACCGACCTCGTTCGCGTTTCTTCCTCGCTCGTGAGTCGTAAGGTCCTATGCGTGTGCTCAACAATCGCAATCTGGACACGGCGCGGTGCCGAAGGTACGCACATTCACGGATGGACCCGCTACCTCCTTGTTCGTGGATGCTCACGGTCCGTAAACTCACAAACGCACCATCCGGGACCATCTACCGATAGAGACGGAGGGAATATGTCCCGCTCGCAGCTCTTGACCGCTCCCCGCTTGTCGACGTTCGTCGTATTCCCGGCGTAACGCAGGCCACCCATTTCCCCCTCCATAAGGGTAGCGAGTTCACGAGAAAAACCAAAGAGATTCTGTTAGAATTGTATTTTTCCCCTGTAACTTGTCACAAGTCAGGTGAGTTTCAAAGGTCGAGTTCGGTTGCGCAGGCCCGTGGAAGCTGACTTTTGTACAGGGGCCCTAAGCTGCAGCAGCAAGTAACGGTCCGATGCCGCCTCGCACGCTGTCTTCTCCGTGCATGTGTCGCATCCCATTTTGCACTCGCTTTACATCTAGGCTGTAACTTCCTATGTCCTCTCAGGCATCCCCTCGTGCTCCTCGCGCTCTACGGCCGCTGTCGCCTATGATTCCGCCTCTGCGTACTATACGGCGACGGACAGCTCAGCGATGAGACGTGGTTGGCGTATGTATATCCTCTAGCTAATTGGTGTGCTTCCTGCGAAATTCACGGTGATTTATTGACTGAAGTCATGCGCTGGGAATGAAGAAAGACGGATTTGCTGCAGTCCATGGTGTCCAGCCTTCGATTTGACCGATGCTAAGCGCTTTTTGGGATAGCGGATGTTCGTGATCACTTGGCCCAAAATAGTCCCCAACTCGAAGACGCGCACATGGCTGCAGCTCCCCGCCCGGTGTCGTTATTTCAAGCTGTTTCGCACCATCTGACAGCTCAGTCTCTCGATTCCCGAGGCTGTACATTTGACCTGAGCGAGACGTGGTATACACCCCTCTCCCTGCTTCCTCGAGCTGTACCACCGGAAATGGATTCACAGCTTTCTATCACCCCCAATGGCAGCGTATCACAATTTGGTGATACTTTTCAAGGCGTGCAAATGCGCGGGGGCCAATTTGTACAACAGAGCCAAGCACAAGGATCTCACAACTGCTACGAGGCAGACGGTACGCTTTCAATGACGCTCTATCGCAAACCCAGCTAAAGCCGTATTCAGACGGATTAAAGCATCTACAAGCTCATGTAGCTACGACGGCCTTCGACTCTGGTCAGCACGTTGATGCGCCGAAATGCCACCCAAATACACGCCAGGCCGTCTTGGACGAGATTATGAACTGGATAATCCTGGCCTCCGCCAGAGTGCAATGGATCCTGTGGCTCAACGGTGCGGCGGGAGCAGGGAAATCTGCCATTGGCCGGTCTATCGTGGATCTCTGCCTCCAGAGGAATATCCCAATCGCGCGCTTCTTCTTCTTCCGGACCGACTCTACGCGAAACAGTGTTAAACCTCTGGCCGCTACACTTGTACATCAGCTCCTGCAGAGCCTACCGGACTTGGCGCCGATTATCATCCCCAGAATCCAGCTAGATTCGCTCATTTTCACGAAATCCCTCGAAACCCAATTCGAATACCTGATATTTGATCCTCTGCGAGAATTAAAGCGCCAGTCTAACTTTCTGCGCACGCTTGTCATCTTTTTCGACGGTGTGGACGAGTGCGACAATCATAAAGACCAGGCCAGCCTCATTCGTATTGTTGCTAACTTTGCGGGCAGTAACAGCTTTCCGATAATCGCATTTTTCGCAAGTCGCACTGAAAGTCAAATTGATGCCGTTTTCAGGTCTCCTGTCGTTTCGAAGATTACTCGGAAATTGACTTTAGACGACCACTACCTCCCAGACAACGACATTCGCCTATTCCTAAATGACTCCTTTAACAATATAAAAATCACGCACCAATTTAGCTCCCTTCTACCTAGTGATTGGCCTGCAGCCCACGACGTGCAAGAAATTGTTGTCAAGTCATCAGGCCAGTTCATTTACGCGTCGGTGGTCGTCAACTTCGTCTCCATGCCGGATCGTCACCCGGGTCAGCAGCTCGAGATTGTTCGAGGCCTTCGACCGTGTGGCGCACTCACACCCTTTGCGCAACTTGACGCCTTGTATAGACACATTTTTTTGCAACTTCCGGATATCGAGGGCACTTCTCAAATTCTGGCATGGTCACTATTCTCACAGTATAAAGATCTACCATTCTGCGCTGAATTTTTTGGGTTGGAGGTGGCTGATATATATGTCGCGTTGGCTCCGCTCAAGTCGGTTATTGGCTATGAGCATGGCCCTATACATTATCTCCATGCCTCCCTACCCGACTTCCTTCTTGACCGAAATCGCTCTCAGGAATTCTATATTGACCGTGCAACTTGGAGTACCAGCTTATCAATCAGAAAATTCAAATTCCTAGCATCGCATGGACACCGAGGTGCGTCTAATATCTCGATATGCTGACAGAGACCCTGAATTTAACTATATTCTTTCAAAGGTTATTCCGATATAGATGATTACATCACTGAGGCCGAAGCCACTCTCGCGCTCCGAGAATGCGTCCTTTCATTCGATCCCCGGCAGGTTGATTGGACGCTTGGCCATACAAGTGGCCGTGGATGGGCCACGTATCTGTCCGCTATTCAGCAATTGGTGCGCATGTAGAAGTTATCGCACTGCGTGTATTCATTTGCTGTATTTCAGGATTTCGGTGACGGTGTCGGCGGAAGCATCTACCAGCAGCAACTCAATGTCGTTGTCCGTTACCTAAGCGAAAGCAACGCGTCGTATTTGAATGAAATCGAAGAAACGCATGCAATTTCCGATATTCTGGATCAAATGGACATTGAGTATTTTGAGATGTGGAAAGATGCGTCTGCAAGACTCAAATGGCAAAAAATCAGAAGCGTAAATCACCTGGGGGCCGACATCAGTATAGCCATTCAAAACCTTCTCAGGAGCGAGATTGAAGCTAGAGAGAGGGATTGGGCAGCGCGTGAGACCGAAATTCGACGTGTCTTGACTAGGGAGATGGAGATTGCACTTGCAGCAGAGCGAGAGGCATATGAACGTGAACTCCAAGCACGAGATGCAGAGATTCCGGAGGGGAACGCGGTCAATACGAGTCTACGGATATATAGGGAATCGGATATTCGCCGGGAGGAGCGACAACCTCTCACGTGTCGACAGGATTCACTGGAGGCAGAACTTCACCCCGAGGAGCGAAAGGCTAATGAGAATCCGGAAGCGCATGGAAAAGGAATGCTCCAAGCAAGCTGGGCAGTATTACCGGAGGCGGCGCGGGCGATCCGATCAAGAGTAGTACGGTTGTTCAAATTTTGAGATTTTTTCTTCGTTTTCCACTTATCTTTCTCCGCCCTCCTCTATGTGTGTTAGTCTATACTTTATATTTTATCAATATTTTATCCTATCACAACTTTGGTAGGAATATATGTCTGATCTCTTGAACGATTGGGTCCGCACCTTGAGAGGCAGAGAAATATAGAGTAAGGATATACGTACAAAGGGAAAATTATGGCTCGCTCGTTCTCGCTTGTAAGCCTCAAGCTCGTGCATGCCCTATAAAACAAGCCGGCCAGATCAATTTACATCGCCTATGGCCGCATGGCCTCATTCTTACTTTCACGCTGAATTTTTTTTCTCTCTCAGCCATAACAAACAACATTGCATGCCGTTAGTGGCCCTGTGCAGTGACCTGAAAGCGCTTGGGCCCGGAAGCGCTTTCCGTGGATGCTCTTAAAAACCATGGAGAAGGTAATATACATGGACCATTTTGCGTAAGCTAGAAACACAAGCAAACATTCTGGGAAGGAAATCGAGTAAAAGTCGAGCATATGCCATGAATATTTGGGAATCTGTGCTTAGCTGAGTTGGCGATTCAGACGAATTAATCTCGATTTGTACCGTGATGTGGCAAAATATGTATTAGCCAGAGTATGGTTGGCACGGTGTCAGAGGAGAACTGTAGTAAATGAGGCGACTGGCCCACCCCTTGAAGCTTGAAGCGTGAGGCGGCAAGCCACATAATCTGGATTTTATACCTAAATACGGTAACACTTTCCAAATTGGGATAAACATTGGATATGAGCAGTGCCACCGAGATTATGTATAAAGCAGGGTGCTTGACGCTTTTGATTCTCCATCTTCCCATTTTCCAAACTTCTCTCCGCCCTACATACAAACCACATTGCCATTGCCAACCATGCCTGTTCCAGCTGCCATTCCCATTCCAGCTGCTCGTTTGACCCATCTCTCACTCGTATCTCCGCATCAACGCTTTCCAGCGTATCTGAAGAGCGAATTTGCTCTGCTCCAATCGTTCTCCTTGGATCAAATATCATTTATCCCGGGGGAATTTTCCCCGCTTCTGAGAGCAGGACATCTCCTGCCTGGCTTGGCGAACCTTACCTCCCTCACCCTGAAAAACATGCCCAACTTTCCTCGAATTGTACTCGCCAGTTCCATTGCTCTGCAGAACCTCTATATCGATTCTGTTAGCATTGCAGACGATGCATCGTGCATGGTACCGGTTAATCGCCCCAAACTCGTGACTCTCGTGTGCAAGAACACGCACGAGCGCACCTTCGCGCAGCTGGTGTCTATCGTTGATGTTACGCGTCTCATGTCGTTAGAATGCAATCTCGTCTACGGGAGTAATCTCGAAGTACCAGCTGGCCGTCCGAGAGGACCACAGCACGTCCTCAATCTGTGTAGGAGTAGCCTGCAATCTCTCACGCTGATTTCCGGTAAGTGCATTTCCAATAAGTATACGCCTGTTATATATTGAGAACAAAGTATTCACAATTTTCTCCTCGCACAGAATTTTCGTTGCAGAGGCCGACCGAACACCAATCGACTGTCGTCAACATCTGCGACCTCTCACAGCACACCGCGCTCACTTTTTTGGCATTTATTGCCGCGTTCCATCCCGAACTCGAACACCTCCACCCGTACAACCCACGGAAACTCGTCCTCGACGAGGTGCTCGCTACAATCCCTTCGCAGGTGTCCGCGCTCAAGAAGCTCATTTACACAACCTACGTCAAGCTCGACCAGGCGCTTCAACCCGTAGCGCCCAGTGGCGCGCTGCGGCTGAACAATGCCGCGTCCCTGCCATTTTTTCAGAGCCGGGCGTGGAACAGGTTCGACCACACAGTGGCGCGGTTGGCCAACGTGCGCGATATGCGTGTCCTCGTCAACATAACTGGGTTTATAACTCCCGAGACAAAGGCGGTGTATGATCCGCAGCACATGTTTTATGACAGCGTCGACATGGGAAGCAGCATGGAGGACTGGGGGCAGAATATGTTTGTGGAAACCAGGATGGCACCACGGGCAGACATCACGGTATTTGGGACCATCGGACACGGGGGTCTTATAGATATACTACGAATGTGATTATTTATTTTCATTCTAATGATTAGAATAGCCATGTAATGATGTAATAGCGACTCAAAATTAAATTCTATGTCCTATACGCAAAATCATACTTACAGGGAGTCGAATGAGATTACTAAGGAACAATATAACACACGCTTTCTGGAAGAAATTCAAATCGATTTGGTCGAGTTAGTATATGCCAGTCGAGTATAAGTAAAGTAAATTGATGATCATCGGCAAAGTAGTAGCCACTAAATAAGCGCCGGTGCTCCTTAGCATCATCACAGTCCGCTCCGCCGGCCCGTGTCGGCCAACGCCGCTATAGGTTAGCCTGGTGACCAGGCCTCGGTCTTGCTTATATCCTACTCGATATACACCCACGTCCCTTGTGCATTCCTGCGCACTCTGAACACCCATGATCTCGGTACCGACGCGCCATGCGGCTCAGCGACGTGTTGACTTGGGCTACTTGACGCGATCGTCGAGGCAAAAACGCATAAGCACACCCCCAGTGACCACCCCCAGGCGCGGACGAATTTGGCGCAGGAACCGCGTTCCCCATAGGCCGTTTTCACTGCTTAATCTCATCCTCCTGGGCCTCCTCGATACTTTCCGCGGCCCCAGCCGAAGCATGGGTCACCCTCGTCCTCTCCTTACTCGCTCTATGCGCACCTCCTGCCAGTTGTGTGGCTCGCGGATCCTCCACGAGCGTCCTGCTTGCGCTTTGAATCCTCCTCACTCTGCTCGCCCATCGTCGACGCTCTCCGTGGCCAGGCCAGCAGCACGGGCTTGATTCCTCGCCTTAGGCCGCCCTCTGCTACCGTGCTTACTGCTCGCCCCCGCAGGTTACTTCGCACCCCTCGCGCTCAAACCTTGCGCACTTCCAACCAGACTCCAGCCCGGCGTCACCCACTCGCGCGTCACTTCATTCCGTACACTCCCGCCACCGTCGCCTAAAGCAGTTCTCGCTGTCAATACATACGCAGGAGATGTCCCTGAATTAACCTACCGTAACGTCTATGGGCGTGCCGCCACCAGTGAAGTGAAAGCACGATGTGCGCAGGATGACGTCAGACGGGCGTGGTATCCGATTCCATGGAAGCCCCGTCGCCGCTTCACCGGAGCTGTTCGTATGTACACAATGCCCTGCATGAG
>JAEKIV010000918.1:8542-19767 GCA_016801325.1 Hypholoma fasciculare | reverse complement strand
GTGACAGTACCAGAAGGGGAAGAAACGGTAAGATGACAAAACAAGAAATACGTACAGTACGTGCAGTGAGTCTACTCCAACAGCTTGAGAGAGGGCCCCTGCTCCTCTTCCAAAAATTTCAATCCAGGATCAATCCTTGATCAATCCAGGATGCCTAAAAGTTGCCTAAAAGCCAAAAAGCCTGATCTCGATTTGATCTCGAGACTCCACAGTCGATAGGATAGTACTCAAAACTGGAGAAGTTATTGAAAATGTGTTAGCACGCCTCCGGAAGATATAGCATCTTATTAAAGTTGAAAGTTGTGTATGTAGTTATGGTTCAGAGTCGTTAGAAAATATTATAGAAATGGTAAAGTAACGGAACATTTAGACCTTTGAGGTCGTGGAGATCGCCACAAGAATGTGCGATGGCATACTATCTACTCAGACAAGAGGTACAATTCGACCCCACTCCTATACTTACCCTAAATGAAACTTTTCTAGGGAATTTTCACTGGAACGAAGCCGTAAATCAAGAGTTCGACACTGTAGATACTACTTGGCACAGAAATATTTCTGAACCACGATTTGGGTACAATCTATACACTAAACTGGACTTGGTAATTTTCCGACAAAGTCCACACTTTGATTATCGCATGACTCTTTTTCCATTTAAAGAAATATTTCTTCTAAGCCCAGGTTATATGTAATCTGGACTTGTGTGGTCTAGGTCGCGTATATTCCCGCCACGGCCACCCTGCGGCGCGCCGCGTGAGCGGAAGGAGTTCCACAATCAACGCGAATTACGCCCCCTTCTCCTCCTGCCCGTCGCCGCAGCAACCGCCAGCGCCGCCGCGCCCCTCCCAAATACAATACCGCTCCCGCCGCGGGGCGCGTATACATGAGCTGTAAAGCATGCGCGGTGATCATTTCACGCGTCCCTCACCACCGCCTACCCTCCTAAACTACAAATAACAACCATACCGCTGCCCTTTCCGAGCATCAGACCAAGCATACGCCCGCTGTACGATCCATGCTCCATCACAAATTACAACGGTCTATCGAGGTTAGCTTTATACCAACCTTAGTCTCCTGTAGGCATAGATAGATATCATATTGTAACAATTGTAACAATGTGCCGGGTACAATGATAAGATAAGATGTCAAGATCACTATTAGTATTATTATTAATAACTCATGCGAGCCTCCACGTAGCTGGGTGCGAAACTGAAATTGAACCTCGTACTTGTACTAGCTCTTATCTACCGTAGCTGTCCGTCGACTCAAATCGTGTGAGTGTTTTCACAGCAAACGTAGCTTGTTATTATTAATGTATCACTGAGCTTCCCAGCGTGCACAGCCAAGACGGAACATCATCCCCGTCGTCGAGGAGACCCCGGCCTTCCTCTGATCATGATGGGACGGGCGCTCGTCCCAGCGCGGGAGGAGAGATATACATATCATACAGCAACGCCTTTGCCTCATAGGTGAGGCATATCGCGGGGAAATCAGCGAATGCTATTGATAATTAAACAAGGCACTGGAGTCAAGTTCCTCTCGCAACCGCGTTCTGATTCTCTTCATCCATTTTTTCCGAACGCCCGGTGGATCACACACCATCATGGGGCTGATGGCGATCTCAATGATGTCGGCGAGTGCGTTTGTGTATTAAAGGGTGTGCGTGGATACGATACGCTCCCCGAATTCCCATTCCATTTCACCGCCTATCCTTCGTTCTTCCACTTTTTTCCGCGCACAATGGCCGCGGGCAGCGCTCCATCCCAATCCACCGAGCTAGCGGTGCTCAGCTCCGTCATCAATGCTGCCATTCTAAGTGTCCTGTTGACGGGTGAGCGCCCTTTCTAGGATGCGATGCGCCGTGGTATCTCACACATACGTCTATCAGGAATTTATACTACCGTCTATTTCGCCGCAATCTACCTTTACCGTAAGTAATTCTTGTTATATTAACTAGCAGTCACTGATGCACTTTCAAAAGTGACCAGACTGTCCAAAGCCTCACGTAGCCTCAAGGTCCTGGCGGCCTTCACCATGTTATATGTCATCAACATCGTCGAGACCGCCATCCAGTGGCGGATGCTGCAGGGCTTCCTCGAACTGGACGGAGAGAAAACGGCTGTTTTCTTCAAAGCCGCAATCTTCGGCTTTGCCTGGCAGGATGTCTTGGGGAACGTCATGAACCTTTTACTATCGCCAATTGCAGATGGGCTACTTGTGAGTAGCGCATCTCTGCGCTGTTCATTCTTCTCACTTTGCGTCAGATCTGGCACTGCTATACATTGTGGGACAAGTCCCTCCGGGTCGTGGTACCGTCGCTGATTCTCCTTCTGGGCCAAATTGGTATGGTTCGGCACCCTTGACGCACTTGATCGCGCCCTCACATCCATCTTTCCCAACAAACAGCGCTGTACCTCGCCGTCCTGATCGCGGACCACGCCCCACTCATCAACCCGGTCTTCAACCTCAGCACGACCGTCAACCGGCTGCTCGCCGCGGCCCAGTTCGCCACCGCGCTCACCACGCTATGGACCGCGCTGCTTATCGCGGTTAAAATCCGCCGAACGACGCACCATGAGGCACGCCATCGGTTCGTGCGCGCGGGAAAGAACGCGCTCGAGGCGCTTGCGCACTCCGCGGGCGTCTTCGCCGTGGCGGCGTTGGTGTATGCGGTCGCGGTCGCGATCCCGCTGAGCACGGCGAACGAGTCGGTGGTCGCGGGCCTCTCTGCGTACACTGGAGTTGTCTTTGTCTTCCTCGCGGTGCGTGTCGCTTGCCCCGCGCCGCTTGCCGGCTGGGTTAGGCGCACAGGCTGATGTTTATTTTACGTCGCAGGGCATGGCGCCGACGATAATGGTCGTCCGCGCGGCGTGCACATCTCCCCACTCTAAGGCAGGGAAAGGCGAGAAGAGCCGGACGCACCTCTCCGACCTGGAGTTCCGCGCGCAGACGATGGGCGTGAACACGTCCACCGTCATGTCGGGTAGCATCCAGGTGCAGCTGCGGACCACCGCAGATGACAACGACAGGGCGTCGCTCGATGGTGATGATGAGAAGGCACAGAAAAGCGGGGCCGAGAGGACGTAGCTGCCGTTGTGTTTGGGTTTGTGTTTACGATGCACTGCGGGTATGTACTTTAGGTTGTATCCATTTTTATTGGAAGGACCGCCAGTTGTATTTGTGATTTGTGCAGTAGGTTCATTGGTGCTTCGATATTGTTTTATTACTATGCTCAGTTGGAATATCGCTTACTTTATCTGTAAATCAAGATACTTTTTTTCGTGGACATGTGAACATGGTCTGTCTATCCACCGCACACCGACTGGTCGTTGACATAAAATGCATGCAGTCTCGACTCACTGCTTGTGAAGCAGACACGGAGCGCGAGAGCTGTGTTTGACGGGGCCCTAGTTGGCATGCTTTTCCGACCTACTATTCTCCACGAATCTCCTTCTTCCTCCATAAATAGCAAGACTAGTGCTCATTTGGAGATGATGTGAACCCCATATACGAGCCGCCATCTTCAGCAACGTTCACCCTGTTGCCTGCCTGTTGCCTATGCAATCATCATCATGTTATAATTCTCACCAAAAGCATTCGGTATGGTGCAGATACTCCTTCAGTCATACGTGACTTCGCAACTCCTCCGAGTCTGTTACCCTGAGAGCAAAGTTGTATGTATCCACCACTGAGTCGTTCAAGTAGAGCCTATCATGATCTGATTGCATTTTTGACAGATTCGTCGCATTCTCGACGGTCGTTGATGGTAGTGCCCGGAAAGCAGTATCCGCCTCTCTACTCTGCCAAATGAGAAGTCCCACACCGGTATTCTATCATTGATGAGAATACCGAAGAACCTTTGAACTTTAGGAAGCTTGGACCTGATATTCCACGGAGGTTGTAGTGCAGGCTAAGACAACGCAAATGTTACATTTAAGAGTGGATGATGAGGCTGCTGTCGCTATACTACATCCCGAGACGGTCTCCATCATGGTCACCTCCGTTAACCTCTCTCTTTCCGATGAAAAGCAAATAATGAACGGTATATTCAGTTCAGCCACGCTCAATATTCTCCTGTTCGGTACGTCAGCATCTTATCTTGAGCCTTCATTCAAGTACTATATCGTCTACGCATACAGGGATTTACACCTCCGTTTATTTTGGCACAATTTTAATATGTGGTACGATACGATATGGATCGACATAATGGCCTATCACTGATTTGAAGTGCTTGGCAATTGCCAGTCAACGGGCACCGCGCTCGAAGCTACACTGTTCTTGCCGCCATCACCATCCTATACTTGATCAATGTGTTCGAGGCGTTGATGCAATATGAAGACATAAAACGCATTATAGGAATAAATGGCGGAACGAGGACGGATTCTCTATTTTCAACATTGTCAGGGTTTTCCAGGAAACCTCTAGTCATCGACACCAGTCAGAATACGCCCTTTGTTGTCGCGGAGGGAATACTTGTAAGAGCTTCAATTTTCTTTAATTAGCGTGTTCCATAGTCAAAATAATTGATTATGCTGTAGATATGGAGATGCTACAAGATATGGGGAGATTCACTGCGAATCATAGCACCGTCGTTACTTCTCTACGTCGGGGAAATCGGTAAATTCATACATAAATGAGACAAAAACAGCTATCAATTTTGTTCCTGACAGCCCTCTACGTTTCCTCCATTCTGCAAGACTTATCCGCCACCGCCGCCTCCACCCACAACGAGCTGCTAAACGCTGGTATAATATTGACGCTGGCTCTTACGCTGTGGACAACCTTGCTCATTACATATCGCATATATTCGGTGTCCCGCCACAATCCCAGCCACAGCAAGGCGCGCTTCCAGAACATATTGAGGATACTCACGCAGTCTGCCGGGATATATTCGGTTGCGTTGCTGGCAAATGTACCGCTGCTTGGGATCGTACCAAATCAATCGAATGTCTGGACTATCTTTACTGCCGGTAACTATCTAGGTGTTATTCTTCATGTCATGACTGTGTGTATTTTGTTTGTCTCAGTGGATTTTCAGGAGCGGCGCTGATGGTGCATCATCTAGGGTATAGCACCAACGCTAATGGTTGCCCAAGTTTCCCTTTCGGCGGCTGATTCCAACGACGAGCAGCCTACTGCCTACACCTCGGCTCTCCGGTCTGGAATTGGAGCCAACAAAAATTCAGAACAGGTAAAATATCAGAAAAATTAGAAGGATTTTAATTAGACTCCCTCTATTTTTTGGACCCGTGCTCTTCTCTTTTTGCATTGAAATGCCATGTGTTCCGTTAGTCCAAGCTGAAGTGCGCGGTGATGGGATACCACGATATATCTCTTATTTTTAAGCTAAAAATTTGTGACGAGATTTGGTGGCTGTCTTTGAAGATTCCAGAGAACCAGATAGGGACAATAGGCCTCGAAAGGAGGTCCGGAGGGTGCCGCGATTTTGCAAGCAAGTGAGAGCGAGGACGGTTATTTCAAGGAAGTAGAGCTAGCCGGTCTTCCTGCAGGATCTAAAATTTGTCACTGAAAATGAAGTTTCCGCGAATCGCTCTCTAGTACCTTAGGACTCCAATTATTATACCACGAACTTGGAGGAAATATTTGAGCGTGCACGCGGATTTCGACGGATTTTGCTTATAAGCGCCGAGGTTGTTTGTTTGATTGTTTGCGCATATAGCGTGCGATTCACGCGTGCGCGCTCACTGAACGCATCCTCAAGGCATACTTGCCACTGACACTGACCTGCGACTCGTTCAGACCATACGCCAGATACCAAGCCCATTTTCAGTCTCCTCAATCTATCTCATATCTCAAATGGCCACCACTGCGTCCACCGCCTTTGAAGGCCCATCGCGCCCCTGCGTCGCCGCGGTTCGGCGTCGGCGCCGTGCCACCAGATTAATCACCGAGCCACTCCCCGTACGCTGGGACGATATTGCGTCTGGAATGGCGTATTATCTCGTTCGCCGGATTTCCACCATCCCCGAATTGTTTTCCGACCTTCAAGCCTTTGTCCCCACTCTCCACTGCGGACGCCCGGGTGCGGCGTATCTCGTCAAAGCTGTGTTCCACGCGCTCCTTGCAATCGACACCGCCAAAGCAATGGAATACCTTACCTGCACGGCCGAGCTTTCAGTTAAGGAATTTTACCGATATTGGAATGTATGTACTTCTCACTGGCCATTTGGCGTGCGTCGCACTGACTATGACAAATATACATTGAAGGCCAAGTTCAGTGGCACTAAAATCTCCGACACGATATACACTTTATATGATATCGGGCCCTCGGGCTGCGCGTATATTGGCGCACTCGTTGCACAAGGGCATATCTGCTACTGGAAATACAAGGAAATGGTCCTGTACCTTATCGACAAATTTCAAGAACGCGAGGATATACGCTGTATTACTACCCTGGTACAGAACACCACCACAGGCGATGCGTATCACAAAGACATTCCTGTCATCTTGGAATGTCTTTCGAGGCTACGCAAACGGGCGCAGACGATGTTTAGCGACATTATCGCATGTGAGGTATGTTATTCATACCTCGGTGCCTGGGCATTTCTGATAATATTTCTGTTTTTGTTTCGTTCAGGAGGAGACTGAGTTATCCATACTCCTACAATCTATGCTTCTGGGGAAAGACAAAGAATCTCTGCCATGGGCGTTAACCTATTTACCTACGGAAGTAGCTCGCGGAAAAAATTATGAGCAAAACTGTTAGGGCGGATGAATTGTTGAAACTGGCTAATTTTCTATTTCGTTTTCATGCGGGAATCGCAATCTGTTGTTATACATTCATATCCATTATCCGAGCCCCAATTATTTAGTAAATATATTGATACACAGAGCGCAAGCGGAAAGAAGACCAAGAGAGATGGAGTCGTCGACTCATACCGATACATGTGCCTTTGTTATAATGAGCGACTTCGTGCAGACAGCTGTGCGTATAACTTCTTCGTTTTCCCTTTATCTCGTCAATTGGGCTAGCTGTATCAGACAACAATTCCGCCTAACTGTCAGAAAGCAGCTAGGAATCGTAGCGATAGGAGACTAACGGCTATGACTGATCCAATTGTGTTATGCGCATAGAATCTGCCAATAGATAGACAAGCAGAGAAGCCCCGGATAGCGAGAATAGTGTATAGCTGATTGAGAGCGAGCTGATGATCGCAATCCACGCCCTAGTCCTCAAGATACTCTGAACCTCGACGCTGCGAGAAATACAGCAATTAGTGGGATGGATAATATCAACAGCAGTGAGTTTGAAGTGAGTGTCACTCGAGTAAACATGCCACTCAGAACGCGCATGCCGTAAGGGAAATAACGCATGGCGCATTACGGTCTCGGAGTGTATTGGCAAGTGCTGACGAGGGCAAAGTGGGGACGAACCGAGTACGTACAATTTTATTTTTCAAAGTGTTTATATAGTGGCGGAGTATTCGGCCGACGTTCCGGCCCGAGATGGTCCTGATTCAAGGATTTCGGACTCGGAGGCCATCGGCGAAACGCCGTGCACCTTCCACCCACAAATTGATAACGAACTATGTCATGCCACGTCTCCTGATTCCAAAACACTACCAGCGATTCTATTAGACAGTACATTATCTCTCGTTTATGCGTCATTTAAAAGGGTATGTCATCAAATGAAGTTGGGCGCCGCGTCGTGCATGTGAGCGATTTTTTCATCAATCGGCTTGCTGGCACGCATCCTGTCCTAGGACCTCTTAGTGACCTCATGCCTCAACCCAGGAGATGGTTCTGCTATGCTGGTTCCAGACAGATCCGAGGCAGACCCGTTCTTCGCTCCACGCTGCTCGACACACGTTGTGAACGTGGCGCTGCGGTCCCTAGTATAGCCGCCATGCACGTACGCCCTCTTGTCAAGACCAAGTTGTCGCTAGAGCCGGCGCGGGAGATGCTCCTCGGAAAAGTGACTAATTATCTGGGCGTCACTCTCTGGGGTTTACTTTCTTCGTTCAAACCTACTGCTTGATTGCGAACAAGGTGTAAAACTGCGAATGGGCTTATTTCTTCCTGGTTCGGCGATATTTACTACTTGGTCAGTGATGTATTCTATTGGTACGTTTCTTTCGATTTCTTGTACTGCATCGCATTCTGAAGGATATCTTAACTAAATAATGCAAAACAAGAAGAGCTGAACTTTCGACCAGTGCAAGAACTGCGCGGGGCAGTACCACTCCCTCAGGCCGCAGCGGCGCAGCATATACTATTACCCCTACAGGCGTCACTGTCCCCCGAAATAACTTAGGCATCCACGATACAGAAAAGATTACTGCGAGATAGCGATATTAACGATAGTTAATTCCGCACTGCGCCTTGCGGTGGTAGTATCATGGAAGAGGCTTCTGGTCACGACTCTCTTGGCAGTGCCCTTCGATCATGTCATGTTATACTAACGCGCTTTGTGTGCTTTTTGGTTCGATTATCCACATAGACGATCTACTGGCGCTGTTCGAAACAAACCTGGTTGGGATTCATACATTCTATTTCGGAATGCTGTACTTATCCGTATCTTTCATCGGTGCCCACTCAATCCATCATCAAAAGCGGTGACGAGGCTGTCGTCAACGATTGTTTTTGTTTTATTGGCCATGATACTAAGATGCTCTCGATACGCGGATGTTTTCGACTTTCTCAGGTTCGTAGACTCCGTATGTTGTGCTTTTATGTCATAACGGTCGTAGAGCTGCCCTTTGCCGATTACTCTGTCGCCGGTGATGAACGAACACCGGTCAATCATATGTATCAAATCTAAGGGCGCCTGCTCGTGGGTAAACTCTCGACTTGTCGCTAAGGGGTGCAATACCTTGTAATATTCTGAATCATCTGTGCAAGAAAGTATAGCAGATGAACGGATCAATTATCCCATTGCTCGCAGCCCTGTCGACTATTTCATGCCCTCTTGAATTATACTCTGGAAGGGTTATTCCAGTGGTAGTCTGTCTTATCACCTTCACAGAGTTGTTCGTCGTCTCTTTCTATTATTGCTAACGCCTTGTTCAAAATTCATTGTCGTTTCTGGCGACATCTCCTGCCATGAAAGATGGGAAACAAAAATAGCGCTCCCATCTGCGATGGCGGCGCACCGTTCTATATTGAGTATGTACTCGATTGATCGGCAGGTACTACTTACGTGTGATAGAGACAAACCAGTACGCACGGGGTTTGTATTTGGATGAGCGCTGAGCGCTGAGGAATGGCGCGTATCGGCATGACCTCCCGAAGGCTCTTCACTCGCTCGCCTATTCAATATCTGTGCAAAACGAGATGATTCCGGTAGTCGTGGGGTTCGACGTCCTACACTTGAAACTTCAAAGGGACTGATGGAATTATTGGGAATATCGAAGGAGCCTCTAATATCTCTAGGACTACTTTGTACAGTAAATGAGAGTGAGACGGTATTTTCCTACGGAGGTCCAAGAGAGTAACTACTCTGTAAGCAAGGTCTGGTAAGTTGTATGCATGCATATGCTATTTATTCCATTTGTTTTGCGTAATCGTAGGCAATTGTGGGGTTTTCTATTGGACTTGGGTGGCCTCATATTTATGATAACAACATTGAAACAACCCTCTCTGATATGTAATGCCTTCACATCAATCTTGATACACGGGAATTTGCCGCCTCCACCGAATATAAGCCTCTGACAGTTGCTTAGGCCTGTAGTCGAACCGCCCCATCTTCTCGGTCTCACTGATATCATGCCTTCTAGCCAGCCCGTGAACTTCGCTGAAGCGTTTGGATATCATTCGGAGGGGGCTGCCATACTTTTCGCAGTCCTCTACTTCCCACTGTTTTGTTATTTCTGCTTCCAGTCGTTCGCACGTCCTACCTATGTTCACTTTGTGATGGCTGTCTTCTGTGCAAGTACGTTTCGACTCTCCTGGACCTATTTCTCTTATGGCGACTGATGGTGTACAGTCCGGATTGCCGCGTTTGTCCTCCGCACAGTACTGGTAACTGTTTCAGCGGACGGGGAGAAGCTGAGCCTGTTGATCGCTGATCAAGTTTTGCTTGGAGTTGGATACTTCGGCCTGTTATATTCTGCCTACACTCTGGTACTGGACATGTAAGAGTATACTTGGATTTATTCTTGATATCAACTTACTTGGCTTGCGCAGTGAAATTATGCTGGGTCGGCCTGAAAGCCCTATCCCAATCGTACGCCTCACCAAAAATCGACACCTCTTCAGGCTGGCCTCTGTCGTTGCTGTTGCGCTCGTTGTGTCCTCGACGAGTGCCATAAAAAGCGACGGGAGCAGTCCCAGCTCCGCGAAGACTCAGCGTGACGTCGGAGTTGTGATATTCATTGTGTTAACAGCTCTCCAGGCGATCCAAACCTTGATATTGGCTAAGGAAGAAATAGAAAGTGCGTACTGTTTTGATCAAATTAAGAAATATTTCTAACTCAAGTTTCTCATATACCAAGTGAGCCATGATGTGAAGCGTACCAATGAGCGATTTGGATCGCGTCATGCAATGTCGATTCTGCTCGTCGCCTCAGTCCTCCTTCTGGTACGCGAGATCTTCTCGGTTGCAACTATGAACAACCCAACGAAACAGAACGCGGAGCACTTTTGGTATCCATTGATTGCGCTGCCCGAAATTCTGGTGACACTGTGCTTCACTGCGCCCGGACTAGTGCCCCAACGCAAGGAGGTTCAGCAGCACTATGCCCAAAATTCCCCACCCGAGTCATAGTAGATTTTATCTCATTCAATTGGCTATTACTTTGCCCTTTGTTTCAGAGCAGTATTAGGTTACTTTGATATCTATACCATAGGTTGTTGACGTTGATTCTCCTTCTGAGCAATTGTCCGCATTTCACTCGTAGACTGCATTATTCGCTTGTATATGATGTGGCATTTGGTCTAATTACTTCATGACCAGGCCAATAATACGAATAAATCGTCATGTCCCTCTCAAAAATCCGGCCAAAGGATGTCCACAAAGGTCCAATCAGATTGCCAGTGCAACCGGGGCTATTGGTATTCCGGCCCGAATTGATCCACATTACCAAAATAAGCAATGTCTTTTCGTGGATTTGGAAGTCGTATCTCAGTAGTATATGTTATGTTCTGGTAGAGCGCGCGGCACAAGCGTGACACCAGAAGGCAGTCCACGTGACACGCAGGCGTGAGTGATCGGCATCCCTTTTGCCTCTCACCACGTCGGACCGAAAAATCTTCTGCAGTGCTCGCCG
>JAEKIV010000917.1:0-10205 GCA_016801325.1 Hypholoma fasciculare | reverse complement strand
AGCTTAACATCTCTCTACTCGCGTTGAGTCTTACCGCCCTCACGAGGATGTCCGGAAGCGGCCTTAACAGGTTTTCTGACACGTAAAAGCTTAGAAGCTAAAACCTTGGAGGCCAACTATTGCCAGTGACTCCGGCAGCGAGCGCGATCACACACAATGAGCTTGAGAAATTTCTCACGCTCCGTCAGTCGTTGTTCAAGTTCTTCTTTTGCTCAGGTTTCCTTGAGGTTTCCTCTAAAATCGCTCCTCAGCCCCTTTACCTGGCGGCAACTGCTCTCTTGCACTACTCATATCATACTTTACTTGATAAATGAAAAAATCGCTTGCGCCTCATTCCGTACTGATGGCACCATCCTGGCGTTGAAGCTCCCGGCCGCGATACGACGTTCGACGCATATATTTGCAACTGGACTCTCTTAGACAATCCGACGATGCTACTACAAGGAGGCTACTTACCTTATTCAATGGCCCCTTTTGACCCAGAAGACAGAAGAGAATGTCCAGAGACACCTCCCCCGAGGGTTGCCAGCGCGAAATGTGCTAATGATACTAGCCAAAGCATATATTGGACACCCTGTGGCTCTTCTCCTCTGGGTCTCAACTTCTCTCTGCCGAACTGGAGCTGTGAATGTTGCGATTTCTCTCTCTGCAATGATCTATCTATACAGCATACTCGCGCTGACGCGCGAACACGTCTTTCGAATGGATCATCATCACACAGTCACCCACTGGATGCTGATCCCAAGAGGCCGCTTTACGACCCCTTTTGCGCCCCTTTCATTCCACACTGTCAATCTAGTCAATATTCTGGGAGCTTACTTCCTGCTGAACACAGTAACGCCGATTTTCCGACCACGCCGGAATGCCAGCAAGGCACATCCATCTTCTCGCGCTCTGCTTCAACCGTCCGGCTGGATGCCAACACTAGCTCTGTTCAACCTTTATCTTCGACGAATTCGATCATTCGATTTTTTCGGGGGACTGATGATAAGTTGCTTCCATCTGAACCTCACCGTGCTTTCGTCGCACCTACAAATTGGGACCAGGAGTTTGATTCTAGCTTGGACACCACTTTTCCAGACTGTGCCGAATCGTGGAGAAACCGCGAGAACAACAGACGTCGAGCTCCAGCGCGCCTACCCCTTATGGCGCCTCATGAGGATTCTGATATCCGCCCTAAGCAAACTATGAACAACTCCTTACCTCACGCGTATCACCCATCAACCAGCTTGTCCAAACCTTTGAAAATCTCATGGACATTCGATGAAGAGCTTACCATCGCTCTTTTACGTGCTCGAATGAGTCAGAGTCGAGGAGAATCGGAACAACTGACAAAGTACCATATTTCGAAACATGGACTAATCGCGGCGGTTGCGGGTAAAGTCCTCCGTACCGCTAAGCGGTGCTTTGCCAATCGACGGTAATCCTGATTCCTCGTGGAGTCGGTTCACAGGAACAGTTCTTTAATCGATTTGAAATTCTTTCCTGATAACCTCCTTTTCTATGTACGCACGGCGACTGCTAGTGGCACTCGAATTATCACAAAACGGAGACGACATCGAACCCTCGTTGCCCTACTTACTCTGCATATCCGAGCAATGCGAACTGATCACTCCGATCACAAAGGATGGCAGAGCTGTTTACAAACTGTTTACACCACCCGTGATTCATCCCGTTTTTTCCCGATCCAGAATTCTGCGCCTTATAAGACGATCGGTGGGTCATGCGTGCACATAAATACTTCTATTTTCAAAGCTCCTCGTGCCTGCCAA
Organism: Hypholoma fasciculare; assembly: GCA_016801325.1. Lineage (NCBI taxonomy): Eukaryota > Fungi > Basidiomycota > Agaricomycetes > Agaricales > Strophariaceae > Hypholoma > Hypholoma fasciculare. The sequence continues at coordinate 8,433 of JAEKIV010000917.1, read as the reverse complement.
AGTTGTGTCAACGACAATGAATGTTCACTTCCTTCCTATATCCCTCAAGCCATCACCAGGCGCGCTTCGTTCTTCTATACGACACTTTAGCTCTTCTTTGCCGAGGAACAAGCAACGAGTTGTGATATTGGGCTCAGGGTGGGGAGGATATAGCGTCTTACGAGGCATTAACAAGAAAGATTACGGTGCGCTCTATATTACAACAATCGAAGCATTTATTGACTTCGGAGCAGATGTAGTCGTGATCTCACCCAATACCTATTTCAATTTCACACCCTTACTTGCAAGCACGGCTGTTGGTACTCTCGAATTCAGGTGTGCAATCGAACCGGTGAGCTTATTGGAAATGGCTTTTCCGTTTCTTTTCTTTACTTAGCTGTCATGTCTAGGTTCGACGATACGCACCTCAAGCGGTATGTCATCTCGATTTCAGCGCAGCTAAAATTTCTAAAAATGTACATTGTGTGATTTAGACATTCTATCAAGCTTGGTGCGACAAAATAGGTAGCGAGCACTCTTTGCTTTCTTTCATTCGTCTGACGATACGTATTTGCTAGATTTTCAGACGAAAAAATTGCAATGCGTTAGTTCTGGTTTCCTTCTCAGTCCCTAATTTTTAATATATGTATCTATTTATATAGATGCCTGCAACACGTCCTCCTGACGCAGAACCGACCGGTGACACAGATGCCCTTATAGCCAAAGGAGAACCGTTCACTGTTCATTACGACAAATTGATCATCGCAGTCGGAGCTTACTCGCAGAGTAAGCTCGGTACTCGTCGTCAATTAAACATTTTATGCTCATGATAGGCGTTTTGGTTAAACAGCGTTCAATATACCAGGCGTCAAAGAACATGCTCATTTCTTGAAAGACGTGAAGGATGCTCGGAAGATTCGCGGTCGAATTTTCGAATGTAAGTTAGATTTATTGACATTGAGCATTCAAGCGCTTATGAATCTGCACGACCTTTCTAGGTTTTGAACAGGCTAACCAACCATCTCTGTCTGATGTGGAACGCCGAAATCTCCTTAATTTCTGCATCGTGGGTGTGTAGATATAATGATTCCCTATTTGATCTCTCGTCTCATTACCGCTTTATTCTGGAATACAAAAGGAGGGGGACCTACTGGAATCGAATTTGCAGCCGAATTACACGACCTTATTCACGCTGATATCACAAAACACCACCCGACGCTGGCTCGACTTTGCAAGATTACAGTATATGATGTGGCGCCAGAAATTCTCGGGAGTTTTGACCAGTCATTACGAAAGTAACGTTTGCTTTTTATCCTGATGCATTATTTCTTTTATTGATTTGAGTGCAGGTATACTGAGAAGACTCTATCGCGTGAAGGCATTAGCATTTTGACAAACCATCACGTTGAACGCGTAGAAAAGGTACTTTTTTAAAGATACTTATTGGTTACTGTGCGTGAACGCCTTATGTCGTGTTTATCAGGGGAAAATGATAGTCAAGGAAGTCGGAGAAGGTTTGTGAAGTGACTTTTACTTATTTACTTCTAATCGTTGTCATCCCAGTGCCATTTGGCCTGCTCGTTTGGAGTACTGGTCTTGCCCCCAATCCTGTCGTGGAAGCAGTGACGGAGGTAAAAAAGGATCCGAAGACCTCGAGGTACATCATGGTTTCCCTATAGTTTGTTTGCCGTATATATTCACGCACTCTCAGCCTTATTACAGACGAGAACTTGAATGTTATCATGGAGAATAGGCAGCCAAACCCAGATGTATGGGCCGTTGGTGACGCCGCTCAGATATTCGACAATCCACTGCCTTCGACTTCACAGGGTGCGTCCTATCACGATACATTCCACTCCTATAAATCCTTATTGTGTTCAATTTTCTAGTCGCGGCACAAAAGGCAAAATATGTCACGCAGAAGCTTAATAAACTTGCCAAAGGTAAAGACACTGAGAAACCTTTTGCTTTTGAAAATCGCGGAAGTCTCGCGTACATTGGAAATTGGTGAGTTGAACGAACCAATAACTGCATGTGGCGGTGTCCTAATTTCTACGACGTTAGGAAAGCGATATATGACAGATCCGCGTCCTCTCCGGATGATGGATTCTTGACAAAAGAAACCGGCCGAACAGCCTGGCTTCTGTGGCGCTCCGCCTATTTTACAATGGCTTTGAGCACAAGGAATAAGTAGGTGGTCCGCGTTGTACGATGAGCTCTAGTATCTGAGATTTGATTCTCCCTACTAGAATATTGATTCCGACGTACTGGTAAGCTTAGTATTCATACGTTTTCAGGCGCGAGATTAAACAGCAGCTTTCTTCGAAGGTTCTTGAATTGTAAGTCCTCGTTTCATTATCCTTATCGTTTCGCTTCCGCTAAGTCATGACAGGGATTTTTGGTCGCGATTTAACTCGTTTCTAACTCGAACTGCAATATCTTACAAGTTTGTTATAATGTGGTAAGGTTTATAAGGAGCGTATTATCTGTTATAGCTTCTGAACTATGTATATCATAGCCCGCTATGAATCGTTACAGTAAAACTACAGAAATATAATATACAACAACTATGAACGTTTCAACGCGGATATCCATCTCAAAATGGTGGGCAGTGGAAGAGACTGAGCGTATCGATACTATGCTGAAACCATCCTACGCGACATGATGCCCGCTAGTCACGACAAGATTAGAGGGACAGGGAGAACGTCATAGTCAGTCAGCTTACCTTCGAATTTGTCGGCATCCGAATCATCTCCCGTTCGGATCGCCTCAACCCCTTTCCAGAAGCCATCGCCGAAGTTGCTCTGCCTGAGTGCTACTTCACTGACACCATGACCTTGCAAATCTCTTAGCATGTCTGTCCAAGAACCTTCGAGGCCTTTGGACGCTTCAAAGACGCCATCTCTATTAACGCCCACATGGGCCACATGCTTGAAAGATAGGGGAGCCGGAGACGAGATCAGCGAACGTAACGATTTCGACCTAGTGGCGAAAGTGATTTTCCCGCTCCTCGTCTTCTTGGCTTGCTCTAAACAAAACGAAAGGTTAACGAAACATTTACACGCTGATTGAGGCAAGATACCTACGACCTCCGGCAATTTGACTGAGGACCTTTTTTCCAAATAGAGAAGCCTCGTCGTCGTCATTGAAAAGGAAGCCATATCTTCGGGTCTAATTAGAAGAATAAAATGATGAGACTTCTATCATTGTGCAGCATAAATATATGGCGAACCCTTCCTTGGAACACATGGAAGAAGGGCCTATCTTCCACGTATTGAAAATGTTCAGGAAACTTGAACATCCACACCGTCCTTCCCGTCTCGTCATCAGCGAGACGGAACCAGTGCCTCTCGATGTCGCTGACGCCTTGTTCGATGGAGTACGGGGTGTCAACGTCTCGTCCAAATGTTAGTGTACCCTTCCAATGAGAGTAAACCCATTGACTGTCTTTGACACTGAGTTTCGTATGATATACACGTGCGCCAGCAACTGCGAGGACTGTGTACGGAACCTGTTCAAGGCCCGAGAATGTGCCGTTTCGTTCGACGCCTCGTGTGTTGGATGACGATATTGAATCAAAAGACATAATCGGACGAGGAAGGTGGTGAGAAATCCGGTTGCAAAGCAACCCGCAAGACAAGGTGAAAATGAAGGGGGTGGGGGGACGGGTGGAAGGACGATAAGGAAGAGTTCACGAGAATGAGGGAAGGGGAACTGAGTAGGATGTTTATTCAAGAGAACTTAAAGGGCATTTTGGGGGAATGTCTTCATCGTGGCATCCTCGCGCTCTCCACGCACCCTGCTAGGGAATTCACGCATCCAAAACGGTCTGGGCAAAATGCCCAGGGTAGTCGCCTGGCTGCCTGTCGGTAGATATTGAAGTTTGTGGGTCAAGGATTCCTTTCTGGGCATAGAACATGAGGACTGCCGCGCCTCAAGGCGTTTCCGGACAGCCCCAATCGATTTATTGAATTTGAACACGACTTGAGTGAGAAAAAGAGAAAATCAGATTGAGTGATTCTCTTTGAGGATACCCTTTTAAGACCATCTGGGATGGCACACTTCGTTCACGGCGCCTACACATACATAAAGAGTCTTTCGAATACGACATTTGAGATCAGTTTTTACCGGTTACTTCCACGGCCGCATAGATCAGCTCTTCAAGTTTCGGATAGAGGTCCAGCAGATCAGGACCGCGCGGTGGAGTGAATTGAATCCCAAACATGACAGCGATACCCGTGGTGGGATCGATAAAATGATGCGTCCCTGCGTATCCTCCCCCTAGGTGAGGTAAGTTGCACAATTAACAAACAAGATAAAAAACCAATAGCCTGTCAGCGACTCACAAAATGCGGAACCCTTCTTCTTTCCTTTAGGCTTGTCTATGGTAGTGATAGCCATTGCTGTTCCCCATTGGGTTCCCGGCTGCCCAATCATTTCGGAAATTGACTTCGATGCTTTCTCAGTCAGCGCTGGTACAAAGATCTGATGAATGGTTTCCGATTTCCAAACCGGAGGGACGGTCGTGTGATGACCAGCTGCAAACAGGTTTTTATGAGTACATAATCCATAGATAGAGTGACAAATCAAGCGTTCACCGTTGATCTGCAATATATGGCGCAATAGTTTGAGGTAATCTCTGGTCGAACTATACAACCCTACGCCTCCAAGATGCAAATGAACTGATAAAAGTACCAACGTCAGAGAGAGTTCGAAAACAAGAACTTGGACTTGGGCTTACGTTTGTCAGGATTTTGTTCCATAATCTCAATCTGATCTGCCCATGGATATAATTTTCCATCCTCGGCAGTGTACGTGAGATCAACGAGATTTTCCTTCAGCTCAGGCCTCAAATAAAAAGAAGAGCTCATTCCCAGAGGGCCGAATATGTGTTCTTTGCTGGGTAGAGTACACCATAGGCATATATTCAAAAATGATATAAATCACTCACCAGAAATCTTCTAAAGATTTTCCCGACGCCTTTTCGACAATGAAGCCAAGTATATCGGAACTCCACCCATAAACAACTATGACGGGATTGAATCATCGCATGTTTGCGGAGTTGAAAGAAACTTACAATCAGTACCAGGCTCAAATTTTAGAGGTACTCCTGGAAGATCTCCCTGGGGCGGGAAAATGATCAGTACGTGTCGAGTCGCACCGAGCCGAAAAAACTATCTCACTATTATTATCTGTAAGAACCCACTGATGGGATTTTCCAATGAATGAACTTCTTTGTCGGTATATGCGAAGGTCAGAGAAGTAGGGCCCGTGCGGCGCAGGCCAGAATAAAAGAGGCCACTAGAAAAGTTCAGCAGATGTGTCAAAGTCAACGGCGTTTCCGCTTGACGGAGAACGGTGGTCTCCGAGTTTGCATCAACAATGACCAGTTGCCGCAGCTCAGGAAGATAGTCTGCCAAGGGTGTATCAAAACTGATTTTCCCCTGCTCGACTAGCTTCAGTGCAGCTAGCTTCATGAACAGATCGTTAATGTTGCGTCAATATGCCGAAGTCTTCACAATCATTTGTTCTCACCGCTGTGACCAACTTTGTCTGACTGCAGATCCAGAGAACACTGTCGAGGTCGATCTCCCTACTTGCAGGGTCCCGGATGACATGTGTGCCACAGCCTCTGGAGTAAATCTCGCCTTCAACATTGGTAATCCCAACAACAAATCCAGGAATATCCTTAGATTTATGCGAGTCCTTATCGGAAATTTATGAGGGTTGAATTCGAGGGGATGGTTCGACTGGGGACAGAACTTACAATGAATTCGTTCAAAGCATTCTGTCCGTCAGCAGATAAGGTTGTCATCTTAGGAACGAGGAAAGCGTGGCAGTGGTCACCGGCCCAATCTTCTTTTTTAGAGGTTCTTCAAAGTTTTCTCGGTTATCCTGCCGTTCCCGTACACCCACCGACGTGAATTTTGAGCCCAATTCGCCATCGCGGTCTGTGTTCAAGCACTGCCAAAAAAGTGAAATTGTGGGAGAAACTAAGATGCTGACTCACACGACGCCTGGCCGATAACAATCTCCTGCAAATCTCCTGAAAAATATTATCCACGTAAGTCAAATATCATGCCAAAAAAGTGGCATCTTACGCCAGTGGGCAAATTCACAATCACTGGGCATGTCAAGGGCATGTCGTAATTTGCTCGCAATAGCAAGGTATAAACAATGTTCAAATGTTGTTTTTGCTGCATTAAACAGGTACATTTACATACCTTGTACTGAAAACAGTTCGATTCGATTGAAGACTGAATGTAAGTACATACTTGACAGAGGTTGACGTTGAGCGTGAGTATCGCCTCGATCGACAATCACATCACGATGAAAAATAAATGAAACAGATGGTGGACACAGTTTACGGTGGATACAATTTATGGTGGACACTGTTTAGTACATCAGTTGCAATAAGTAATTCGGTACTGAAAGACAATCTGTACTGATCACTTCCCCGTGGAAGGGCGGAGAGCCTGCAATAAGGGTCTGTAGGTATGGGCCGATATTTGCATAAGATACGGAGGCATGGTACCATCACCCTGTTGAGTGATTTATTAGTGTACTAGCCGCTACATACAGAGAATAGGCAACTCACAATCAACCACCCAGGGAAACCTGGGTCATATGTACCAGCGCTCTCCAGCGTCTTGATGTGCTCATCCGTCAAGTCAATGTCGAGCGCCTCGATGTTGGCGAGCAAATGTTCGACCTTTCTTCCCCCAACGATAGGAAATACGTATGGCGTTTTCTGCAAGAGATACGCTATAGCCACTACATATTTAAAATAGAGGGATTAATTAGCCTTTATTACGCTGAAGTGAAGTTCGAAGACCTCACCCGAAGTGATGTGCTTCGCGCCGACCTCCGCAGCGACCTTTTCCAGGGCCTGACAAACTTTTCTTTCTTGGTCATTGCGCTCCCAGTTGGGGTCCAGCATTATGCGGCCCTTTTCCCCGCTTTGGCGACGTGCTTCTTCTTCCGCGTCGGTTCGAATCTTGCCTCCTGCGAGCACGTTCCACGGGGCAAGGGCCATACCTATCAAGAGGCAGAAATTAGAAAATGTTTGAACTGGGTGAGTGCATTAATATTATTCACCTTCAGATTTGGCCATTGGGATAATCTCGCGCTCGAATGAGCGCTCCAAGATATTCCACGCTCCTTGGTATATGACGAACGTGGTCAGAGCGTGGTCCCGCGCGTACTGATTTGCCTTTGCGACGATCCATGCAGGAGTGTCCGATATACCCTATGGAGGATTATCAGAGACGACCTGTATCCATATTGTTCGATGGGACTTACAAGGTAGAGGACTTTGCCTTGGAGGACGAGAGCATGAAGGGATTTCATCACCTCCTCAATACTGGTGTCCCAGTCCCACCAATGGACATACAACAAGTCGATGTAGGTCGTGCGTAGCTTTTTGAGAGATGCTTCGACAGACATGTGGAGAGATTTCGTATTGTTTCCGGTGTAGAGGACTTTCTGCTGGACGCTGCTATCCCGGGTTTTATAGCCCATCGAGTACTATTTGAGTGAGCATAATGATTATGAGACAGCTGGACATTTGATAGAAGATAGACACCGTACCTTTGTTGCAATAAAAAGCTGGTCCCTGATGGCTCTCTCCTCAGCCCATTCCCCAATGAACTCCTCGGAAGACTCATCCTGGCTTGAGTGAGGAAGACACGTCAGCACGATGTTCTAGAAGTTCAGGCGCTCACTTACTAATTGTTAGCCGTGTCAATGAAATTTCCACCGTTGTCGAAGTAGGCATCGAGGAGCTTGAAGCTCGACTCTTTCCCCATGCTTCCCATCCCAATGGACTCCCATCTATCACCAATGCTCATGGCACCGAGCTGGATTGGTGAGACATGGACACCTGCAGTGGACGACAAAACGCGGTACCGGCCAAGGCCAGTCTTGGGCTGCGGCGCCGGGGGAAATGCCATGGTATAAAGCTCTCGATAATTGAAGTTGAAGCAAAGAAAGATATAGAGAGCAAAGAGAGGTTTGGCATGCTTTTATAGCTGTCTCGGTTGGCGGCCAATAAAGAGAGAACAATAATGTTCATCTGCAATGTTCATCATCTAATTAACCAAAAGAAGAAATTAGCCTGAGATCTGACTCGGAAGGAGGTCGTGTATGGTATCCGTGAGCTGCGGACAAGCTAGGATGACTAGATTGTCTGATGGAGCGTCTGATGGGAGGGCAATAATGCTCAGGTTTTGGTCAGGTTCATGCAACCGTGTCGAAACGCGCGACGCGGGTCGCGCTACTAACGAAGTCATGGACAATTCATGTGACTTTGCTTGTTGTTTACTCCCACGGTCTCCCGACGGTCGCGGCCATGGACACATGTGCTCTCCATACATCAGTGAAAAATGGAAATATGGATAAGGTTCAATAATGTCTTATAAGGTCTCCGTAATCCATGTAACTTCCTACCATAGG
>JAEKIV010000916.1:0-10207 GCA_016801325.1 Hypholoma fasciculare | reverse complement strand
AAGGGGCCCTTGGACCGGAACCACCATGTACCGGTAGGACAGATCGTACAGACCTGCCCAACGTCGAGCAGTTCACCACTGCAGACGTCTGCTCTATACCTGAGCACCTCATACCAGAGGATATCCAAGCGAAATCACCACCATGATGCCCCCACCAAAAGAAACCGTGGCCGTCTAGGTCCACACGTCGTAAGCTGAAAACCGCACAAGGCTCAGCCTGGCGTTAAACTACGCAGCGCACACCCGTTAACGAACGCGAGGGAACGCCTGGGCCCCCCGCACTCACAAAAAACCTCGCACCGACCCCATAGCAGAACCCTTTCAAGGTCAATGGCTATCAGCCATCGTCACCAACGAACTGCAACGCTGGGGAGCATACCCCTATTTAATCTGACTAAATGTTAATGACCAACCGAACCGTAAAACCGAATTACCACCGCAAAACTTTTAAGCACCAATCATGAAAAGCGGCTAATTCGATAAACCGCCAGATCAACGCCCTAACAGACGACAAACATAGCACACTAAGAAGGAGAACACGTCGCACGTCGCACCTCCCGTCTTGATGTAGTAAATAGGAATAAAGACTGAGACCCAGACCCACAACCCTCAGAGAGATGTCTTAAACAACATACTGAGACCCATAAGCAACAGTAAAAACACAACGAACTCGAGCTCACCTCGCACCCCTGACGGACGAATCCAACAGCAGATTTTCCGAATACACGAGTGAACCTAAAATACTCCCCATGAACAAAAATACATCAAAAGTAAAATAGAACACACCTTCACGCCCAAGAATCACGTAGCCCGACAATCGGTAGTGAACGTGAAGCGACAGACCCAGGCTCCACATCTCCTGAGTCGTCATCTGCCGAAGCCTCCATCATCGAAGCACGCCGACCGCCCCCCCGCACCATATCTATAGGGAGGAACCTTGAAGTATCCGGATAGGAACGCGGTCGTTCGGGGGGACGAAAGCTGAAGAAATGCTTTGCCCGGAAGCAGACATACTCCCAGATACCCATCCGCACCCACTGAATGGGTACAAGGAGATAACGCTGTCCAGCGAAGCCGGCCGAACTCCCCCCCGGCAGGATGGCGTACTCTGCCCAGTAGCGCTCCAATGTAACGCGATACCCCAACCGCCCCTCCCCTTCACAAGACATAGCAAACCAAGAAGTACCCCGAGAGACATCGAAATCGGAATCGGAATCGCCACGGGCAAATTGTAGCCTTTCCTTTAGGATAATGTCGTCCCCGGTCCCCACATTGCCGGTGGTGGAGGAACCAAGCATGACGTAACGATACACGGGCGTTAAAGTAATACGCTCCTCGGAAAACTCCGCAAGCTCGACAATAATGTCAAAACCAGTCGTTGGTGATGCAACAACAGTCTTATAATGGAGGAAATCCATGAGTGTTTAGAAATGAGCTTGATCAAAACCTAGACCAAGTTTGAGGATGCAGTAAATTATGCAAAATTGTAAATTGCAATGAGGATGGACAAGCTAATCATTAATAAAAACACCCCAATGCAACACTCCTTTTATACCTTGCCACCAGGCCTAATGCCGCCTGGCAGCCGAACGGCTAGACCCAAAGGCCTAGCGAACCCCACCGCTGAGACTCCCACCACCGCAGGCCTCACGTAAAAGCGTAGTAAGGTACATTTCCACTAACCGACACCAGCGAAACACCTATTACGACATACAAATGCGGAGAAAATAAAGCAAAACCTCCCCTGCAAATACATACCCCCCGTATAGACCCTCATCAGTCAAGCTAGAGTCAATCCAAGAATCCCACCATATGCACCAACAACGCACAATAATATTACATCCCGAGTCACAACCTGCAGCAGCAGTAGCCAACTTATGGCTAACTCCATCCCCAGTCAAGCCTAAGTATTTAAATTAATAAACCCCACTCTTATAAACAGCCTAAATTAACCCATATATTACAGACTACCTCCCTCACCCCAAACCCCATCCAAAGCCCCCAATTAATTCTCTCTACACCGAACGGGATCCCTAGAACATTGGTACTCAAAATAGGACCTGCGATCGTCCTTATCAGATACTATCACATGAGCGTCACACCGAGTAACACACGTCACATCAGCATTTCTCAGCCCTCCCCTTTAACCACCATGTCAAACCTCCCCCTCCCCGCCCTACGTTAAACCACCGCCCCCCCGCCGCCCCAACAAAAATCAAACGGCCGGCCGCCCCCCGAAATACACATTGGCACCCCGGGCGCACTAAAACATCCCCAAGGGCAACAGGACAAGTACGTGAGCTCAACATGCGAGAAATTTTCCAGAAGACCTGACCAAAACACGACGAAGCGATAACTAAACTACCAAACCCTACACCCAGAAACATCTCCACAACCCCGAAAGGTCTTCACCCACCGCTCCGAACATCGCCAACGATGTGAACACCGAACACCGATCACAACAAACTGGAATACATAGAAACACGACCCTCCGACGTATGATCGGAGAAACGCATAGAGGAACTTGGAAAGGCTTAAATACGACCCCCAGACGTAAGTAAACCCATCGCCCCTCATTGCACAGGGAATGACCCAACCAACCAGCCAAACGACAAACTCCTCTCCTCGCACCGCCCGCACCCCGAAAACGCCCTCACCTAGATCGCGTAAACGCTCACCCGGAGGACAACCCGAGGACCATCCTACGCCCTCTCGCACTAAGAAACCCAGACCCTCGACCTCACCTGCCCAGGAAGACGAAGGTGGACCTTGGACCCTTGTCTCATACAAGAAAGCAAACCGCAGCCGTACCCGCAGATCTCCCATGCGTTCGCTCAACGGTAGCCCCAGCAGAACCAGCTCACCGACCACGGATAAGCCCCCCGCCAGCTCGCAGGCCAACCCGCCCACCACGGAGAACGATTCCCCCAAATCGTTCGCTTCACTCGAGTCATTCGTAAGTCTAATACCAGTTCGAACACAAACTGTACTCATTTCCCCTACCGACAAACAGACCTCGGCCCAGTTAAGGGAAGCTGACGCCATCGTTGCTGCGCAGCGAACTGCCGACGCGATCGCGGCACAACAGGCTGACAGACAAAACTCCCGAGCGAGCAGCGTCTTCGAAGGCTCCCAAACCCCCCGTCCTGGCCAAGGGAACGTCAGGGGAAGGCAGCTCTTCACGCCGACACGCTCCATCCCCCAAGCTCAGCCGCAGCTCCTGCCAGCGCCCAACATGTCCCCGTCCAGCGACATCTACATGGAAGACACCCCGGGAGAGTCTCCCCCCCACCCCCTCCTCCAGCCGTACACAGTCAAAGACGGCCAGAGGACGCTCGCAAACGGCCTCGTGATCACGGAGCCCCCTGTCGGCGGTTGGCCTGTGCGTTACACATACGACCACAACCTAAAGGGGATGAACAAAGCTCAGCGGGACACCTGGGTCGGTGATTCGAAGGACACGATCCTAGCAACTGCCTGGAGGCACAAGCCCAACAACAACGCCAGACTCGCCTCCTCCCTCCTCACCCTCATAGGAAGGCTTATCAGCGCCCCGGAAGCGTGCGTTAGCCCCCCGCGGGCGGCAGACGGAAATGCAGACCCCCCCGAACCAAACCCTGGACCGATAAGCCTACTCATCTCTGGCATTGGTCATGAAGGCGCAGAACTACTATTGGAGCTAGGGGTCCTTGTTACCGAAGGCGCGGTATTCTTTTTCAAGGCCTTCGAGACGGTGAACTCCCACCACTTCGGCACCCTAGAAGGCTTCATTGTGCCAGCTGGAGACAGGGGAGACGCTATTGTCCGAGAGGCCCTTATCAACACCCTCCGGATTTCCAACAAGGTTTTTGAGTACGCCCGCACGGACACGCCCAACCCGACCAACGATGGTGCGAACAGACTCATACGCTCCATACGGATCAAATCGCTTACGATCAAAGAGAGAAACGGCAACCCGATAACAGTTTGGAATGTATTTGGAGACCCGCCACCTATCGAGCACCTGGACTTCCTCGCCTTTATCCAAAAACTCCACGTCCTCCGCCCCACGGACAACTACCGAGGCGAAGGTCTCTTCCACGCTGATCATCAGTTTAACTGCATTGGATGTCAATCCACCGACCACCCGCTCGGCCTATGCCCCTACCCGTTAATCAAAGGATGGCTTGGCCCTCCCCCCACGTCGGAGCTACCTGAAGACACCTCGGTCGTCGCAACCAAGCAGGCCTCTTCGTCCCGTGGCCCTTTCCGAAATGGTCGAGACGCCAAAGATAACCACCGCAACCGCGGGGGCTTTGGACGAGGTAAGAAACGCTTGTGATAGATACCCACCTACGCAGAACTAATAGAGTGGTGGTAGAATATCTCGAGTACATACCATCGTGTCGTACATAAACTCGGACAATTTATTTGAGTATACAGTGTTCCCATTCATAGGACCCCAAAAAGGAACAGTAAGACATTCAGAACGTAACCAATTATGCACCGCCGAAAAAGGCTACACTCCGGCAGGTGTCTAAAACCAGGGTATTAGACACATTGTATCGATACAGAAACAAGCGCCGGCCAACACAAAATATCCATCGAGGCCCAAATTTACCAGCTGCGTGCGGCATGGGAAAGCCTCTGATATTCAGTCTCAACAAAACAAGGTCCCTATTTAGGGCGGCGTACCTCGAGTGAGTAATTAAGGAGCGAACGTGAGACCCCTGAAATCGTCGCCACCATTACTCGCAGCCCCCAACGAAGTCTGGGAAGAATCTTCGAAGCGGCTATTGGATTAGGACGTCCGTAGTCGATAAGGCAGTCCGACTAATCTTTTTTATTCTTCAAATAGGTACGGAAACTCAGCAAACGGATCAAGACTAGAAGCCCCAAGAGAGAGAAGAGGTCCCGCCACCGCCAATCCTCACGATGAACGGGGCACTAATACGGCAAGTGGACAATTCCCGCGTAATACTGACAACTCTCTCTCCCATAGATCCCCCCAAAACGCCCGTACAGGGCGAACCTCTATACCAAGAGGCCGAGGTACACCAGCCTCCTCCCCGTCTAGGTGGAGACACAACACGGTCACCAATTCCGTGCAAGTGCATACCAGCACAGAAACTCCCTGCCCAACACTCACGGCCGGGGAGAGAGCCATACAAAAAGCTCGCGCACAAAAGCGCAAAACCAGAGCCTCTATTAAAATAGCATCACTCAATATGCGAGGCAGATTCCACAACGGAATCGATAAATGGATGCACATAAATCAGATCATCCGCAACGAAAAAATAGGCATATTATGCCTACAAGAATCTCACCTGACTGGCGAAGCCGCTACAGAACTACATGAACGCTTCGGAGACAGAATGCACATAATAACATCTCCAAACCCCACGCAACCCAATGCCAATGGCGTAACAATCGTTATAAATAAAAATCTGGCTAACACGGAAGACATAATAACCTACAACTTAGTCCCAGGACGCGCCTTGATGACGACCATCCCATGGCACCGAAATAAAGCACTAACCATTACAAACATATACGCACCTAATAACCAACAAGAAAACGCACGCTTCTGGGAGACTATAGACGAAGAACTGAGAAACAAACCCTCTCCGGACGTAATCCTAGGTGACTTCAACATGGTAGAGGATGCCCTCGATAGGCTTCCTCCACGTAGCGATAGCATAGAACAAAACGAGAAACTGAGTAAATTAATGACATCCCTCCACATGACAGATGGATGGCGCACAATAAACCCCCATACTCTGCAATACACATACTCTCAATCTATAAGGCAAGGAGCATCACACTCCAGAATCGATAGAATATATTTGAGAAGAGAATGCACACCTTTTACAAATGGATGGGATATCTCGACGCCCGGGATACATACCGACCACCAAATGATTAGCGTTAGACTCACAGATGCCACACTCCCATACATAGGTAAAGGAAGATGGACGATGCCATTACACTTACTGAAAAATAAAAAGATCACAACCCTTCTAACTAAACTAACAAGCGACGCAGAACGTGAAATGAAAAAGATTCAAAATAGATCGAGCACAGAAAACGTCCAGATCATATTTGAAAAATTAATATCAAACCTAAAAGAAACTGCAATAAACGAAGGCAGAAAGATAACGAACCACATAGACTCCAGTATAAGAGAACTGGAAAATAAGAAAGCACAGATAACAAATGACCCTAACAAAAGTATTGAAGCAAGACAAATATCAAACGCTCTTCTACAAGAAGAAATTAACAGCTGGGCTGATATAAAACACCATAAAGCTAGAGACAGCCTAGCAGCTAAATATAAGATAGAAAGTGAAAGAGCATCAAGTGGATTCTGGGCAAAAACCGGAAAAGATAGACCACCGAGAGACACCATAATCGAACTACAAGTGCCAAACTCTAACCCCCCTAAATATATTAAGAGATCAGATAAAATGGCTAACCTCGCGAAAGAATACCATAATTCCCTGCAAGAAAAAGATAGAACCCCTGACAATGAAGGATATATGGAGGAAGCACTACAATTCATACCAAGGAAACTTGATGAAATACAAAAAACAGCCTTAGGTAAAAACATAGACCGTAAGGAAATTGAATATACCATACGGAGCTTACCCAACGGTAAAGCAGCAGGTATGAATGGAATCCCCTATGAATTCTGGAAAACACAACTAGAACAACACAGAAATAATGTGGAGAATATCGATAAAAACACAAATGATAAACATGATACAGCAGATGTAGCAGAAATCCTGAGTATGTTATACAATGATATAGAAAACCACGGAATGATAGAAGGCTCCAGAATGTGCGATGGGTGGATATGCCCTATATACAAAAAAGGCGATAAAAGAGACATCGCCAACTACAGACCAATAACAGTGTTAAACTGTGAATATAAAATATTAACAAAACTCCTATCTCTCCGCCTGGCAAGTCAGGCCAGTCATATAATACATCCCAACCAAGCAGGTTTCGTTCCAGGAAGAGATATAGCAAACCAAATAAAACTAACTCAAATGATCCAAGCTTACGCAGAACTGGATGCAGACAATGAGGGAGCAATAATAGGACTGGACCAAGAGAAAGCATACGATAAAATAGAACACAAATATCTATGGAAAATCCTAGAAGCCTTCAATTTACCCAGAAACCTCATAAACATAATCAAAAGCCTATACAACAATGCAGAATCAGTAATAATAATAAATGGTGAAGTAAGTGAACCCTTCAAAGTTACCAGAGGCGTCCGTCAAGGATGCCCCCTCTCATGCCTATTATTTGACCTCGCCATTGAGCCACTAGCCGAAATGTTAAGGCAATCTGATATCCGAGGATTTATCACAGAGGGAATGACCGAGCGAACTGTGGTCACAATGTTCGCGGACGACACCACAGTCTACCTATCAAAAAATGATAATATAAACACCCTCTTAAACGTTCTAAGAAACTGGTGTAAAGCCTCAGGTGCAAAGTTTAATATAGCAAAAACGGAAATTATCCCAATAGGAAGCCTACAATACAGAGAGCAACTGATACAATCAAGAAGACTACTCCCGGGATCCCCAAGAATCCCTTCTAACATGAATATAGCAAAAGAAAGAGAAGCAAAAAGATTCCTCGGTGCCTGGATCGGTAACCAGACAAATCAAATAAGTATATGGAGTCCAACAATTGAAAAGATAAATGCTAGACTCGAGAGATGGGAAAAAACACTACCAACCATAGAAGGACGACGAATAATCATCCAATGGATAATTGGAGGAATGACACAATACCTAACAAATGTACAAGGAATGCCCGACGAAATTGAACAAAGACTAGAGAAAATATGCAATACCTTTAAGTGGGACAACAAAGGAAAACCCACCGTGAATAAAATCACTATGTCAGCACCGATCAAAAATGGCGGGAAGAAAATTCTAAGCATTATGGACCGAAATGAAGCCATCACCCTCTGTTGGCTAAGAGATTACCTCAAAGATGACAATAATCGCCCCACCTGGGCCTACTACGCGGACGCCCTCATTAGGAATAATGCTCAACAACGACCGAGTGTTCCTATCAAAGCAAGAAACAATATGTTCCTACAAAAATGGAACCCCTCAATGAAAAAACTACCGCAAATGCTTCAAACCATGCTAAAAGTCGCAAAGAAATACAAAGTCACTCTGGCAATCCCAGAACTCTCACCCCAGCAGGCAGGGCAAATGCCCATCTGGTTTCACTATGCCACAGGGACGTCCCTCAACCAGATAAATAACTACTTTTATAGTAAACTACTAAGAGACAATCACAATGTATATTACGTTAAGGACATTCAACCCTTTATAGAGAGGTTTCCAGACAATCACCGCAACCACAACACTTGTGACTGCAACACATGCTCTATAGATAGAGTAAATGGATGCTTCCACCCATGGAAATGTCTTAAGACACTAAAAGAAATTCTACAATGCATACCACCTAAATGGAGAGTAAAAGATGCAGAAGAAAGAGACAGCACTAGAAAGGAAATTATAAGAGAACACCGTCTAGGAGATGAGAGAAGAGGGAAATATTTCTCAAAGACAGCAACAACAGAAGGCAATATAAATGACTGCTTAAGAGTATTCACCCTCCCGAATATACATGAATATACCCTGCAGCCAGAAGTGCTAAAGAAGACAGAACAGAACAAAGACGAAATATCCATATCCACATCAGCAATAAAATCCTTCAACAACGAGGGAAGTATACAATTTGGTGCCACTGCTGTCTTCACCGGCACGGAGAATGATATAAACCTCCCTATGTATTTTAAACTAGAAGGACCTAACTCAGATCCAATGACAGTACAGGGAGCAGTAGCATTCACCATAATCAAAGCAATAAATCAATTAGACGAGAAAACCCCAATCAAAATAAGCACAGACTGCGACCCACTACTCAAAATAATTACAAACGACCTAGCCATTCTAGAACAAACTGGCTGGAAAGACTGTGAAAACCAGGATATAATAAGGTCACTGGTAGCAACTCTAAGAAACCATAAAGCCTGCATATTCCTAGAGTCCACCCCAAAAGACATTAGAAAAGGACTTAGAAAGATGGCAAAATTCGCGCTTCGAAACCAAGAGCTAGAAGAAATAACATTAGACGCCCTCGAACAATGGAAATCACAGGGTATGCACCTCTTGACTGCCACACAAGCATCACTGCACGAAGGTATCAGATCCTTCAGAAAATTGAAGGAAAGACGTGACACAGTAATAAGATTAGACATAACGAGGCATGCAGTAAAAGAACTAAACGGAAACGATAAATTTCCAACCGACAAAGAAATATGGTTCTCACTGAAATCCCCCGCACTGACAAAGAGTACGAAAGGTTTCATATGGAAAAACATGCATAATGCCTACCGCATTGGAGATAAATGGTCATCAATTCCAAACTATGAAAATAGAGCAAACTGCAGCCTATGTCGCGAAGAAGAAACAATGGAACATATATTACTCGAATGCAACAATTCGATAGCTATACCGTTAATCTGGAATCTAGCAAAAACATTATGGGAACGAAGATCTCGGCACCACGAATGGCCGATAATAACCCTTGGTACAATATTAGGATGCGCACTCCCAGACTTCACTAGAGACCCGAATAGTGACAGAGAGAAAAAACAACCCCTTGAAGGCCTGAACAGATTCTTCACTATCCTAATATCAGAAAGCGCACACCTAATATGGCGTATAAGATGCGAAAGAATAATGAAAAGAAATGACGACCCAACACTAAGACACTCAGATAAAGAGATAATAAACAAATGGTTCCTATCACTAAACAATAGGTTGAAAACGGACATCTTCCAATCAAATACCAATAAATATGGAAGCTACGCAATTCAGGAAAAACTAGTCCTAAATACGTGGAGCGGAGCACTTAAAGATGAAGAAATCCTGCCGGAGAATTGGACCCGACAGGCTGGGGGTTTAGTGGGTATCGAAGTACACCGGCTCTAAGCCGGGAGAGTCTACAGAGAGGAGGAGGTAGATCTCACGTACCTTGGAATCCCACACTGCCGTAGCTGGCGTGTATAAAACATTCCTCCAGGGTTCAACAAGACAGATATTTAACGAGACAAAATTCATAACAGTGCGCAAACTGGGCCTGGCTACGCCGGTTGCAGAATGCGAGACACCTAACCAAAAAAAAA
>JAEKIV010000915.1:0-16415 GCA_016801325.1 Hypholoma fasciculare | reverse complement strand
TTTTTTTTTACAGAATATTTGTATTGGACAACGATGGCCCATGAAACCAACGTACTTTACATCAAACTCCTTTCTACGTTCGCCACGAATTCCGGTAATGCACGATCATTACGACCTCAAAGTTTCAAATTTTATCTGGGCGCTTGGAACACTTATATTCTCCGCGGCTCAAGGAGCTTTTCATCTATTCGTCAGCAGTACGCCATGCTCCTTCGGCATAACAAACACGCGAGATACAGACAATTGGAATAAAGTCACCCGACACCGTTTGCTGCAAACTCTCGAAGATCGTATCCCACCCGCCTCGTCGCGATAGCCCACTGCAGAAGGACGCCGACGGCCAGGAACGACGATGGGATCGCTAATACACGACGACAGTACCTCGCCCAACCTGTCCAACCTGTCCTCTTGACCCTACATATTTATCTTCGCCCAGTCTCCACGACCCCGCCTCTTGCATTCGAAGATGCGTAAAGACCGTCCGACTCCGTCCACGGAATTCAGCCACGAGGATTTCGAGGAGTTGGAGGTTCGTCGAAGCGGGCATCTGGTATTTGGCGTTGACTGCTATTCCATATCTCCATCTGCGCCGACGACGCTTGCAGCCCGAACTTATTCCATGCACTGCGCGCGCGAAGACACTACACATTAATGCGAACTCGAGCGTAGGCGTGCTCAATTGTATGCACGGTGGAACCTACTGAAGTGGAACTTCGCGCACGATGCATCGGATGTCTCGAACACAGGAATGTAACAACTTATAACGACGGGTGAATACCCGACTTGGAACCGCCGGCATCTCATAGCAGCAGCGGCACTGCAGCAGCTCGAATATCGCCGTCGTGCTCCAAGTCCTTGCACCATACGAACGAATTAACGCAGTGCATTCTTGCTTATGCTGGTCGCTGCTGCTGGACGCGACGTTTCGACTCGATAGGAGATGTGCAGCTAGAGGCGAGATTGGTGGTTAGGGCGCATCATGGTGCGTGGCGTGTTTATTTTTTTCTTTTCAGTAGCAACGCTGATGGCGCCAACAGATGCCAGCTTTCCGAATTTTGCTTTGTCGTCGTCGTTAGGGTTCCCAATAACATTCGTTGCCCATCGCTCCTACCTCGACGAGAAGATCTAAATGAGTGTGCGTCGTTGCTACTACACCACTTTCAGCACACGTCTTCGGCGAAGATCTTCCTGCGTTCGACGTCGCCACCGGTCCCGGATCCCTGCATAAACTCGATCCACCAGTCAAAAGGCGGCAGTCACTTCAGCACTGATGGCACGCCTCGATTTTAAGCAAGAAAGAAGCATGCTGGTTATGGACCATCCGTCGCAGAGCGGAACTCGGAGCACGGTATGTCGCACGTACTGAATGTCAAGTTGTGAGTGTTCTTACTTTCCTGGTGCCGGGAAAAAAGCTCATGGCACGAATGCTGATGGTGTGTCTTGATAGAAATTGTGTATCTAGCCGCAGTGGCAACCAATTTTTCTTCAATGCACACGATGGGTTCCGGACTCTTGACGCGATATTGGTACTAGATGGCGGTTCGGGGCTCAAAACGGGACTTGAGTATGCCCAGTTTGAATCAGGTGTAGTTTTCAGCATTCTAGCAAGGACACGAGGTCGAGTTTCAATACATACTTTAATTGGAGTGACGACTCTACACTGGATTATTACGTCGATTCATACAGTCTACAAATGTAATATCTAGGGAATATAAATGATCACCAGTTGATATCTCATACATCTCGAGACATGCAGAGAAACAGCGAAACATATTCAACGTTCATCGCAGTGTGTGTTTGTATCTGAAGCATATCTGCCCAAAAGACCGTTCAGAGGAAAGGTTTCGCCCAACGTGTGTTCTACGTATTGTCTAATTCCACAAGTCCCGACGTTGACCGACGTCAATACTGGTTCTCGAATGCGCCGGCGTGACTGTCGAATCGAACACTTTACGAGTGTCGTCGCGAACATGAATTTCGGATGCGATGGGCGACCTGAGTCTCCCGTGCGGAAGACCGTTCGACACGCTGAACAGTTGAACGCGAGCGAGCGAGAGGCGACGTCAGGTGGGCCGGAGAAAGGAAGAGCGGGGCGAATGCCGTGTCTCTGCATCTGAAACAAAGAATGGTGATCAGAGGAACATGGATCTGCCGTCAAAAGGACACGCATCTCGGTGTGCGGGTTGGGTGAGAGCAGGCGAACAGGATGGGACGTGGGGCTGGCAGTGTGAAGAGGGCCGTACAGAGGCCAGCGAGCGGCGGGGTTGGTTCGCATGGTGCATTGAGAGCAGTCGATTCTAGCAAGTGGATCAGCAGGATCCTATCCAGTCGTCGCTCTTGGATCCACGGGTGTCACCGTGGTCACTTGTACGTTGGTGATCGATATAGATCTTATGCAGCAAATGTACGCCGAGAGGATGCGTATTGGACTTAATTCCTTGGACGGACTCCGATAGCTGCCAAATATCTCCCCGCACCTTGAATTCGAGAGGTGGGCTGGCAGAGACTACGAAGGGTAAAAAATTGAGTTAATTCTACAGTGGACAATCGGCGAGACGTACCGTCGCCGTGTACGATCAATTATATTGCGGTTATCGCCCATCGCCCATCGCCCAACGGCGTCTTCTTGTGCCAGGATTTTGCGCGAGACGGGAGGCATGTTTCTTCGAGAGTTTGTAGTACCAGGCAGACGATGCGGGATGGTGGTATGTAATACAATCGTCTATGTCCCGTTGTTTGTTATACCGAGAGCACGGCGTGGACGGTGGCATGCGTTATACAGCGCACTTGGCGCTCTGAACAATCCGGGTCTTTGAGATCGTTGAAGTTGTGTACCTCCAGCGTTTGAGGCGAACGTAAGTGGGTGGTCGATATGAGCCACTTTCATCCTATGGGGCACGATTGTGGAATACGAACGTTCTGTAAAAAAAATCTGTTCGAGTCACTCGCAGACGCAAATAAGAGCCTTAATTACCTTCTAACATATCCCTGCGGCGCCAAAAAAGTGGGCGTTCATAAAAGATGTCATTCACCCAGAGCTTAAGTTGGGAGATCGGGTGTCGTAGCTCTGGTACATTTTCCGCGCTGTTTCAGTCTCGTCGATGCCTGCCGTTCAGTGAACCAAGCGTCCGAGGAAGAAGGTCAATGCAGGCTGGGCTGGGCAATCGGAAAGCACTAGCAGCGGATGCCGTGGTGGATTCCGTCTACACAGCGGATCGCATGCAGATGGTGCATACGTTATCAGCGGCGAGGTAGGTATTATTCGGAGCGCGCCGTCGTGATTCTCAGAGCGAACATATAGCGAGTGGTATCTCCAACGCGAGCTTGGGCTGCGATCCAGCGACTTGAAGATATCGCACGTTCGGGATACGCGGCGTCCCTTCCACAGGCTGACCAGCTGAGCGAGACGCGATGTCAGGCGAGCTTGAGGGACGCGTGCAGGGGGGAGTTGGTGTCCTCAGGTGGAACTGAGGGAATAGGAGTGGTGGGTGGCGGGCACACGAATTGCGCGTTTCTGCGCTCGAGGAAGACGGTGTGTGAGAAACACTGATCTGGCGTCAAGAGGATGCGGGACTTGACTTTGGTGTGTGGGTTACGTTAGGTGAGCGCGGGTGAGCCGGATGGAATGTCTGTTGGCGGCGTGGAGGGAAGCGTGGAGGGGAGGGCGAGTGGCGAGGTTGATTTGCATGGTGCAGTGCATGCAACCGATGTTAATAGGCCAGCGTCCCCAAGGAAGGAAGCAGGGCGGATATGAGGACGAGCACGGCGCCATGGGGGGAGCAGAGAAAACGCAGGCCTGTGTCTTTGGAAGTTCTATTTCCAGAATGGAGTGATTCGTTAGCCCAGAGACACAAAGTGACGACAGACGACAGACCTGACCAAGACCAGCGCTTGATAAGGCGACGATGGTTTCGAAATATTGCGCACTTGAGCAGTTAGCCCTGTCAGTGAGCGGCTAGCGCTAGCGTTGAGGGCACAGATCTAACGCATAGTACATTTTTGAGGACACTGTGCACCTTTGGAAACTTGCTTTGCTGTGCTGCAGAAGGTACTGAAGGTCCGTAGTGCAGTGCGAGCGGTGGAGTTGCGCGACGAGGGCGAGGGCGGCATTGTCAGGGCAGACTGGAGGCGGTAATTGTAGGGGATAATAGGTATAGCAAGGAAGGCGCAGTCCAGGCGAGCAGAGGTCGCAGACTAGAACACAGAGTGAATTTCAGGATGATGGCCATTGGCGTCAACTTTCAAGGCGTCGACTTGGCGTCGACAGCATAACACCGCCACACAGCACACAACTTGACAGCGCGACTCTCCAACGACGACGACAGTCCTCGATTCTCCGCCGCCCGCCCAGTTTCACCACTTCGCGCGAACACTTTAGTTTCGCTATTTCGGAATCCAGCGCGGCTTGCTTCGCTGTACAACACCGGCTTCCAGCACACTGCAACTCGCTGTTCAACAACATTCAGATGTGTTCAAAATAGCGCTAGTGATTGCCTCCTGCCAAACTTCACCGGCACACCCAAGACACGCCGCACTTTTTTCCATCATTGCCTCGGTCGATGCGAGATCTTGAAGCACCCCTCCGCCGCCCCGCCAGTGCTGCCTATCCTCACTGTCCGCCTCACTATCAACGCTATCCCATGAGTGCCCTGTGCCGAAATTTTTGCTGTATGGTACGAGAGAAGTCAGGCAGTGAGTGGCTCGCTCTCAGCTGCCTTATGCGCATACTGACGACTTCTATATGCACACCAGTTGCAATCTAATCCTGGACATGTCGACAACAATCCTACTAGCCTCTTTGTTCGGCCCACAACATTGCATCTTTCTAACCCCATTAGATTACAAAGGTCTGCTTTCAACGCTCAGTCTTCCCCGTTCGCCTCGAACGTCCATTATCTTCTTGCCTAAGCTTGCGCGGGAGGGAGCGGCCCCTCGAGAGCCGCGTGCGTGCGTTGTCGGCTCGCTCATCCATGGACACGGAGTCAGTGTTAGCTCTGTCCTCTCACTGTCTATACCTCGCACAGAACAAAGTAACTTCCTCTCTAGGCTCAGAGAACAATGCGTTATCACCTCTTGCACACAGTCAAATCACACATGCTGTGTTGATCATCAATTCATATTTCTGCTCTTCGGCGGTGAGAACTGTCCGTTGCAGAGCATCCAATTATAAGTGGACCATGCAGCCGCGCCATACGCAACAGTCCACAGCGCGACACTTGCCTTTCAGAGGGCGTCAACCCACACACGGCGTCGTAAAGTGGTAACGGGACCTCACATCGAGTTCTATGAACTGGAGAATTGAGTTGGGCAATGATGCTGAGTGTACGGGCTTGCTGTGAGATTAGACGTGTATATATAGATGATGATGAACAGCCTGCCACAGCATCTGAGGCATGGTAGCCTGCCACTCGTTGACAGGCTGTATGGCTGCGCCTTGTGTTTGACAGGGTATAGTAAGGTAGTCCAAGTACTCGTGTGAAATCCCCCCTCTTTCAAGTCAACCACAATGTCACCGAAGAAATTCTTTGCGAAGCTTTTCAAGAAATTTCACCGCCGTCGTGAACGAGTTCCAAATGCCGTGTTATTGCAAGGGTCTCTCCCTTCAGCTCCTGATCCTGCCGCTGTTAAAGCAAGTGCTAGTCATGTTATACCGATGGGTAATCAGGCTGCTGGGCACCATGAGGTACGTGCTTGACTAAGATTTTGCAGCTCTTTGTCCAAGTTGAGTCTGACTCGTAGTCATCCCTTTCAATCCGATTTCTATTAGGTTCCTCCTGATGCTGATGCTACTCAGACGGGCATTATGATATCTCAGCATGATGATGTCGGAGCTGCAGACACTATGCTGCCACCACAGCTGTTCTTGCCTGGCACACTGGTCAACCTCTCAGATGTCAATGCTAGCACTGATGTATCTATGGAAACTGGGACTCCAGAACTGGTGTGTGGGCTGTTTTTATACTGTCCACTACTATTTACCAACTTGTTATTCATTGTCTTAGGTTTCTTCTGCTCCCTTTAAAGCCAGAAAGGTGCTAAGTGCAGCATGGAGTGGGCTGGAAACAGCACTCAGACTTCTGGATAAGAGTGCAGATGCCTTTCCTCCTCTCAAGTCAGCTGTTGGTGGATTGCTTGCTTGCATAGATCTTGCAGGTGTAAGTCACCAAAATACTTGAATTCCTTTTGTGACTTATTAGTGCAATTTTGTAGCTGATTGGAAATAATAGTGAGGAGTATGAAAAAATTGGAGCTGAACTTTGTAATCTGGTAAAGGCTTTGGAACCTTTTGCAAGTAGTTTATTGGCAGAAGATAAATTTGGTGGTATTGCAAACATTATGAAGTGAGCAAAATAAATTACATTTAGTATTAAATATTGACAATAATTGTTATAGATCAATTCAAAGTGAATCTGAACACATTCAGAAGAAGCAACTTGAGGCTCAAGGCAATATGCTAATGAGGGCTATCAAAGCAGATGAAGATCAAAAGAATATTCTTGACAGGTACAAAAAGATAGAATTATTGTTTCATCAATTGCAGGTAAGTACTTTATTGATATTTTATTTTCAAACAGTATTTTGAAGAATCATTAGACCAATATCAACCTTCAAACTTGGAAAAATACAAACAACCTTTGGAAGGTAAAAATTATATTAGATTACAATGTATATGTGGTAAATAAAGCTAATGTTTTTATTAACAGACTGTGCTGCTCAATGGATTGTCTCCAGTAGTTGAAGCATACTATAATTCAAGCTTTTCCATTACTGTCAAGCGACATAGGTGCACACCTGAAACACGAGAACAAATTCTTGCAAGTTTAAAAACTTGGGTTTTAGATTCCAATAGTGCCAAAGTTTATTGGCTAAATGGAATGGCTGGTACTGGAAAAACAACTATTGCATATAGTTTCTGCAAATGGCTTCAGGATAATGCCTTACTAGGTGGCAATTACTTTTGTTCACGTGTTTCCTCTGCTTGCAGTGATGCAAATAAGCTTGTTCCAACTCTTGCATATCAGCTTGCATATTATTCACCTTCTTTCTGTGAAAAGCTTTACAAAATTTTGGAAGCAGAGCCACAGGCTAGTAAATTGAAGATTCAATTGCAATTTAAACAACTTTTATTGGAGCCTTTGCAAAAAATCAAAGAAACCATGCCAGTTAATACAGTTATTGCAATTGATGCATTGGATGAATGCAACAACAATGATACTTTACAATTATTGCTTCAAACACTTATAAAGCTGGCTGCAGATCTTCCTGTTAAATTTTTTATTACTAGTCGCCCTGAGCCTGTGGTTCGTGATCAAATTTTCAAAGCAGCAAAGAACTTGCATTCTGTATTATATTTGCATGATATTGAAGCCTCTGTTGTGGAAGCTGATATTAAAAAATATCTGTCAGAAGCACTGCAGACTATATCTCTGTCCTCTAGTGATATTGAACAACTTGCAAAAAATTCTGGAAAATTATTTATTTATGCTGCTACTGCTGTGAGATATATTGATACAGATAATGCACATGTAGACTCTAGTGCCCGTTTAAAGTCTGTTTTGGACATAAGATCTGCACAAAGGTCAAAATTACAGCAGAAAGAAATAAATGATTTATATAGCCACATATTGTTTGCTGCAAGAAATGAACAAAAACTTGAGGATGAAGAGATAAATAATATTTTTCTTGTATTGAACACAGTAGTTTGTGCAAAAGAGCCCATGACTATACAAACACTAGCTCTACTGTTAAAAATGCCAGAAGAAAAGGTTTATTATGCATTGGAGCCACTTCAATCAGTACTACATATTCAACAAGGCATAAATGGCCTAATTTCCCCTTTACATGCTTCATTTCCAGATTACTTGCTGAATAAATCTCAGTCAGAAAGTTTTTATTGTGATTTGTCAATGCAAAGTGGATTTTTGGCAAGCTGTTGCTTTAATATTATGGAAAAACAACTGAGATTTAATATATGTGAACTTGAAACATCCTTTCTTCTTGATGAAGAGGTGCAAGATATACACAACAGAATTGAAAAGTTTATTTTTCCTGTATTACTTTATGCTTGTAAATACTGGGGGGTGCATCTTGCACAAGGAAATTACAATAATGATGCCCAAAACAAGCTTATAGATTTCTTGACCAAGAGACTTTTATTCTGGATGGAAGTGCTCAATATCACTGGGCAAATGGATGTGTTGACAAGCATGCTACAATGTGTGAACATATGGTTAAAAGTAAGTAAATTTTTGATATAGGTAAACACATATAAAATAATAAATCAAAAAGGACTTTGATGATGACAAAACACAAAAAATGATTCAAGACTCGGAAGCATTTATTGCGCGGTTTGTAGCTGGAGGGTGCTCAAATAGCACTCCTCATATTTACATATCTGCATTACCATTTTGTGCAAAGTCTAATTTTGTATATCAAAATTATTGGAAATTTACACAAGGATTGATCAATGTTACAGGCAGTCCAATAAATGAATGGCTCAGTGCAGCTGTGGGAATATGGAAAACAGAGTCTACAGTTTCAGCTGTGGCATTTTCTCCTGATGGAAAGCATATTGCCTCTGGCTCTTTTGATAAAACTATCAGAATTTGGGATGCAACAACTGGGGAAACTGTTGCAGGGTCATTTGAAGGTCACACAAATTGGGTCCAATCAGTTGCATTTTCTCCAGATGGAAAGCATATTGCCTCTGGGTCTGAAGATAAAACTATTAGAATTTGGGATGCAAAAACTGGTGAAACTGTTGCAGGCCCATTTGAAGGTCACACAGATTGGGTCCAATCAGTTGCATTTTCTCCACATGGAGAGCACATTGTATCTGGCTCTGATGATAAGACCATTCAAGTTTGGAATGCTGAGAATAGCAATTCTGGTACTAGTAGTCTAGTTCATATGCCACCCCATGGAACATTGCACTCTGGTGATACCATCAATAATAGTATTATTTCCTCTGCCCTTTTGACATACCAGCAACATGGGTGGATTTCATTTAAAAATGGTGATTTATTATTTTGGATGGATTCTGACTTACAACTATATGTTCCCATTGCAAATTGCAACTTTGTTATTGGTCCACGAGGTATGCTTCATGTTCATGATTCACCTCTTTATATTGGACCAACATGGGGTTCTTGTTATAAATCTTCTTAACCACTTTTAACTCTCATTTTATTATTTTTTTCCATTCTTTTTGATTCTTTGTACAGTATAAGTATTACAACCTTGAAATTTGTGAATACATAATAATGAGCTACACATCTTTTAACAAAGTCAGAATTCATTTTTTTCTTGTACTTTTACTGTTGTAATTTTCATGCTAAATCCTATGCATCAGTGGCAGTGGCAGTAAATAAAAGCATCATGAAAAAGCTTCTGATATGAGGGTACCCAGAAGGTAGGCAAGTCTAAATTTAACACTTTTCTAGATTTCTTTAGGTGCTTGGGTGAGCCCTACGCATTTTTTGTATAAAATTTGTTTTTGTCATGCCTCAGGATGCCCTTTACCATCCTGAGGTCAACCTAAGGTGCCTTGAAATACTTTAAATCACTCAGAGGACATTACTTGATCAGGTGAACAATTTAATGGTGTATATTTGAATACAAGTATAACAAAATAATTACAAGGAAGCAGGGAGAAGGTCAGAGTCCATGCAGCTGTTTAACATGGGGCAGGAGCTACAGCAGCACATTGTGCACAAGATGCACACTATGCTCCTGGCCTTCACCCATCAAAAATTACTGGCCGCTGCTAATGCTGCAAAGTGCAGGGCACAGGTGCGAGTGTATGGCACTGTGTATCAACAGCAAGGGGCCATGCGGACGTGTCAAATGGCGCTGCAGCATTGGCATTGAATTGCAGTCTGGGGTGCTCACTGTTACAGAGTGGAGCATGTCTTCCCTCATTCTATGCAGCACGCCCTCGGCTCCCTGCAATTTGTAGCTCACAGTGGCACGGCACAGACCATGAGAGTGGGGTGATCTATGCTTGTCACCTTGTTGTCTGCTTCATGAGACCCTCTCATCCATAAAATAGACAGCGGTGACTGGGATGTCCATGTCAGAAAAACCAAAAACGGCTTATGAAAGATTTTATACCATTAAAGAGGTAGTTCTACATATCTAAGAGATGAATATGTAATGATTATACTCCAACAAGGGAATGAGCTCACGAGAAAGAGAGATTGTCATCGATGAACCAATTTCACGCTGCCTTATAAACTAACTGGCCGCCTCATAATGCAAATAAGGCAAATAAGGCGTGTGACCATGCATGACAGTCACAAGTGACATTCAGCCTTATGATGAGTGAGTTTTTTCTTATGATTGTAATTTTGCCATATTTCTAGCTATAATTCATCCAGTGCAATGTGTAAACACTACCTTTAAGCTCTACATTGTTTTTGTACCGGTTTTGAGCTGAGGAACAAAGATAATGAAGTTGTAAGTTTGGGTGTGACAGCAGTTACTTCATAAGGCATTCTGGAAATTTCGGACACAGTGTGATGTGAGCTCTAATGCTCATGCTGGTGGGATGGCAGCAACCTCAGGGAGTTCACGAATGGCTTGGTAGTGCAAAACAGTGCGCACGCAAGACTTGTATTTCACGCAGGCTCTGGGTCAGCTAAGCTGGGGGATCAAGGGGCAAGTGGCATGAGGCTGGGCTGAGGGACAATGTCGACTGTGAAGGTGTAGCCGCTGGTTAGTGGGGTAGGAGGAGAAGCAATGAATTTGTTGCTTACCCATTTCTCTAACCTGCAGCCACTGTCCCCACTCTCTGCCTTTCCTCCGATATCCCAACACGGTTCAATTATGAGTGTTGCGCATGCACGTGCATGCGTCGTTTGAGTCATGGTGATCTTGAATTAATGAGCAATGGCTGTGAAGTCCAAAGGTGTGACAGAGGTGGGTGGGTGAGAACCGGGCGGCAGGTGGTGGACAGTGGAGGTGGTAGGTGGCAGTCGAGCGTGGATGGTGGAGGAAGGAGTTGAGAATGAAACAATTGCTCATTCACAGCTCGGTGGCAGCAGCCCGCATCGACTGGGGATGAGGGCACAGAAGCAATGCAAGTACAAGTACAAGCGCTGTCGCAGTGTTGCTAGGTGCCAAGTGAGGTGGTGCAAAACAGGATGTGGGCAGACTGAAATTTGCAAATGCACTGAAGCTCTGATCTGCGGTGACAGAGGAGCGGCGGGGCAAGGAATGGCACCTATGCGAGATGATATAGTGCTTGTGCAGGCTCCGCTGCATTAATTTCCGAGGCCAGAGGGGTGGACAAGGAAGGATGGAGATGATAGACAAAACATGGCCTATAAGAGGCCCACGCGAGCCTCAAGCAGAGTACCAGAGCCGTGGGGTGTCTGCCAGACACTAGAGAGGCAGGGTGGCGAGAATTGGTGCACATGCAAGCACACCATTGTGGTGGTGGAAGAGCAGGGCAGGCAATGTCAAATGATGGCCCAAAAATTAGAGCGGGCGTGCCGTGAGCGCTGGGAGGACCAGTGGTGGGCTTGGTGCTGAAATGACACAGGAAGAGTGGGAAGGTGGTCCTGCGATCGTGGAGGGCCAACATTGTTGAAACGAGATGCGAGCAAGTTCTGGAACTCAAAAACACTCTGGACCGGCATTCTTGCATTCCGGAGGACTTGAGGAATGGGGAACAGCACCTACGCGATATGATATAGTGCTTGCGCAGGCGCCATTGTGTCAATTTCGGGGGGTGGGCGGCAGGCAATAAGGAGAGCTGGGGATGAGGGACAAAATGGCACACATGCAAGGCCCATGAGAGCTGCACAGCAAGCGCGGATGCAGTAGGGGCACCTTTGGGTGCTGGAGAAGTGGAATAGTGAGGAGCGGCACGCTGAGAGGCTTGCCGTTGGGGCAAGACTTGAATTACAAAACATAAACAACTACTGCAGAGTGAGATTCTATCCTTAGATCGAGTGACTAAGGCTCCAACTATATAGTATAGCTACTGTATATAGATGGTTATTAATGTATATGTATATGTATATGTCTACGGCCTGAGGGTGATCTGATGTTTATACAGTATTTATACATATACAGTATATGTATACACTTTATCCATCAGAATCGGCAGACTGGGGGCAGACTCCTCTGACAAGTGTTCAAAACAACGACAAACACCCACTATGCTCCCTATAGCTACTTATTCCTGTAGACTCAAACATCAGGAAGCTCTGAAAACAATTTTTACAAGTAGATATATCCTGTTAGTGCTTAAATATCAAGTTTATAGAATATAAAAATCAAAGATGCAGATACTGCGCGCTCATTACTGATTTGTTCCTGATACAGTCCCTCACCGGAATATGCCGACACAATTTTACTCATTATTCTTTTCAGCTTTCCTGTCACCGAATCCTACCTCACACTTTTAATAATGCCTGGCCTCCCTGACTTCACAATCTTCTCTAATCTTGTCACTGAGTTACAAGCACTCTCGAAGAAGCTACCAAAATCTGTACCACTTGCAACGTGACAGGATAAGATATGCGAAGTTTTCATCAAAATTCCTATCCCATTTGATCCTACTCAGGATTGGGAAGTTTTTAATAGACGCATGGATGCTCTATTATCAGAAGATCTACGCGATGCGCCCGGAAGATTATATCACCTTAAATGAGGAGCGTTCGGACTGGATATGGTTATCGCCTACATTGTACAAGTGATGGATGGCGGAAACTTAATCTGGGACATCGCAGCCATTAAGGTAGACCGCCTTGTTCAGGAATTAAAGGTGTTAATGTGAGTTATGGTCCTTAATATATATCGGTTTGAATACATTAATCTATTTTGCAAAAGTGCCGAGGGGTCTGCGGCAAAATCTGCTGCTGCTGCTTTACGAAAGGCTCAACAGCCGAGGGTCGAGGACGACGATGAAGACGATGAAGCTTACAATTTGCCCAAGCGACTCCCTGTTGAACCACCTTCTCCAATTAATCTAGTAGATGACGATGGAAATGAAGTGGTCGAAGATACGGAACAAGGCAAAGCATTGGTATGATTAGATATACAAGGCTATAATTTTTGAAGAAACTCACCAATTTGAACATACAGCAAAAGAAGCGATCTAAAAGTGCACCCAAAATAACGAAACAGACCAGCAAGTCTAGTAACCATTCGAAAGAAAAGGGATCTACTCAGAAAGTGAGTAACTTTTTGGCTTAGAATGATGTCGGACTTACATCTAATAATGCCAGATCATCCACGACATTGATTCTGGAAGTGAATCTGATGGAACATCTGCACTAAAGAAGGTAGAAGAGAAAGAGTCAGCAAAATCGGCGCGGCGAGGACCGAGGAATAAGAACATGCAGTATTTTTTCGACCCTATTCCGGTGAAAGATGGCAAAGACAAGAAGTGGGAATTCAAGTGTCGAACATGCAGCGCGTGTGTACTTTCACTGTTCTATGATTCCCACAGAGGACTGATTAATGCGCTGTTATGTAGCATTCGGAGAGTTCCACGGACAGTAACAGGAGCTGACATTACCTTTGATGATGAGCCCAAACTCCCGAAGATGAGTAACATCACTGGGCACGTTGAACAGTGCAAATCAAAGAATGCGGCTGCATTTGCAGAAAAGGAAAAAGCAGCGAATGAATCAACTGAGTCACTAGCTGGTCAATTCAACATTGCGAACAGTCGGAAGCTCATGGAAGACTACCTTCGGCGCGGTGAACTTAACCCAGACATTGAACCTACAGCAAAAGGCTTTCGTCGACTATTTGCAGCTTGGATATTAGATGAAAGTCAAGTTTGTTCTGCCTGTCGACACGTCTGTTCGGAATGAGTTGGCTAGTATCTTTGCAGAGCTACATGGAAAAGTTGTGCGGGAATTTGCAGTAAGTATTCCATTTCTGAAGACTCGTTTAACTGCTCACCAGAATCAATAGAAAGTCAAATCCAAAATCGCATACTCAATGGATACATGGACGACAAAGCAGATGGTTTTCACATTTGCGTGTACCATAGCTTCATTTATTGATGATGACTGGGCCCTCATTGAACGTGTCGTTGACTTTAAGCCTCTTCAAGACAAAGAACATGAGGGTGTCCACGGCGGGCTGGCATTTGTTAATGGAGTTCGGGAAAGAGGAGGGCTGGCACAGATGAGTTTCAGTTCGAATCGTTCGATTAAGCCTTAGCTAATATTAGATAATTACTTTCTCAGCCTTACTACAGATAATGCATCAGTCAACGACGTAATTATCCGGACAGTAGCTCGCTGCCTTCTTGCACGATATGATATTCCATTCACTCCTGACATGCACATCCGATGTCTTGCTCACGTCATAAACCTGGTTGTTCAAAGCTTCCTCCATGCTATTGATGAAGCAGACGACCCAGAAATCAATGACTACTTCGACAAAGAAGCACCCATCCACTTCGACATTGACAAGGATGTGGACCAGATAGGGCTCGAAGCAGAGGCGCTGGATCCTGATGCAAATGATTGTGTCCCCGGAGATGAGGACAAGGATGTTGCTGAAGACGAGGCTGTACTTATTGAGGATGTCAATGGACAAAGTCCTCTCCAACGTGTGAGTCTGACCTCAATGCCAATTCTATAAAATCCACTCACCTATAAAATCATCCAGCTTTGCTTTATTACGACAAAAATTGTCTTGTCATCCCAGCGCCGCCTCCGTTTCCGCAATATTTGCCGAGACAAGTATGGGAAGCACACTGATAAGGATACCAAGCGCAAGGTCAATCTTATGGTTGTACGGGATGTGCGGACGCGGTGGAACTACACGCATG
Source organism: Hypholoma fasciculare (assembly GCA_016801325.1). Classification (NCBI taxonomy): domain Eukaryota; kingdom Fungi; phylum Basidiomycota; class Agaricomycetes; order Agaricales; family Strophariaceae; genus Hypholoma; species Hypholoma fasciculare. Next base: position 1,612 of record JAEKIV010000915.1, on the reverse strand, counting down.
CGATGATCCGACGTGCATATATGCTAAAGGAGGTGAGCCAGTGAGTTTTACATATGTTATAATAGTACAACTGACACATTATGTAGAGCATCGATACCTGGGTCTTCAACTCTCCTGCACTTCGCGGTCTTGGTCTGACACCCACAGACTGGAGCCTCCTCAAAGAAATTGCGGACTTCCTTGAGGTATGAGCAATTATTTTCTCATAGACTCGTTTCTCATTGCTATATCTAGGTATTCACACATGCAACAGCCCAGCTATGCAGGTCATCAATTCCAACAATTCCTTTTGCTCTTCCTATCTACCAAGACATGCTTAAACACCTCACTAAAGCTGCAACCAACCGTGCAACACATATCAAGATACGTCAAGGTGCGGCATCAGCTTTATTGAAGCTCAAAAAATACAAGGAAATGGCGGATGGGAATCAGTATTACATTTTGGGAACTAGTGCATACTTGTCTTCTTGCGCAAATTTTTCATACTCACTAACCGTTTAGTCCTTCATCCATTCCTTTGAGCTCAATGGTTCAGCAACACAGCTCCATCTGATAATCTTCCGGCCCAGAAAGAAGCAGTCGTGAAAGCTGAAGAGCTCTTCCGATATGTTGCAACAGCTTACTTCAACGAGCTACAAAAGCCTGCGGCAGCTCTGACTGCAGTGGCTGATTCATCAACAAGTTCTGCAAGCCGGCTCAGTGCTCAAGCGACTACTCTGTCCAGCACCACCATGTCCGATGGCTGGCTTGCTGGAATTCTCAACTTCAACATGGTCCAGACATCAGTCTCAGTTGCAGCAACACCTTGGGAACTCTTTGAAGATGAAGTTCGAAGATATTTGCTGTTTGAAGGTGGTAGAGGAATGGTGTTTGATGCCTTAGGATGGTGGAAAGTATGTAGACCTTTCTTTTTCTGATTCTCCACTGGCCACTAACTAATAGTAACCGCTTCCAACAGGCCCATGAAGCAGCATTCCCTACCATTGCCCAAATGGCGCGAGATTTTCTGGCTATTCCCGCGACCAGTGTCTCGGTCGAGCGAACATTCTCAAAATCACGCCATATTTGCTCTGACCTACGTGCTTCTCTCAAGGCAGAGACAGTTACCGAAGCACTTCTGTCGAAGGTATGGATACGTAGTGGTCTTTTCGACCCAGAGGAGCCATTAAAGCGTAAACGCAAACACGGTGACATGAGTTAATAGCTACCGTCTATATTATACTGTATACTTGGATATATATGGTTATTACTGTCTAAACTAATGTATATGTATATATCCCCTCTCAGCCGTATACGGTTACTATATAGTTGGAGCCTTACGAGTGACACTCTATCTAACAACAAATCTAATATGTGCCCTGCTCCCTAGCAATTGATTTTACTTTGCAAATGTTATCTCTTTCTATGACAATGCCCTGCGTGTTCATTTTTAAGGCAAAGGGGATTTATTCAATACTAATCAGATAGACTTGACCTAATTTCCTAGGACTGAAGTCACACAATTATCAACCATAGCTGCTGTAATCATGCATGAACCCTTGGTAGTTGCCAAAGTTAGTTCTTATATCCACAGCGGTAACTGCCCAAGCTCCTGGGCAATTTCCCAACACCA
>JAEKIV010000914.1:0-10217 GCA_016801325.1 Hypholoma fasciculare | reverse complement strand
GATGAACGGTGCGATGAACGGTGCGCGACAGGAGCGCAGGACCTTGGAACTTGTGTTTTATTGCAATCAGTTGTCGACTCTGTGCATCTATGAGCCGCCAAGCTTCTGCCACCGCTGTGATGTAGTATTAGCACTTCTCACAAGGCACTTACCCACTCATCAAATTGTTTCTTGGGTTTCGCCCCCCCATCTCAAACTTACCATGCCTGGCACACCCTGGTGTCAGTTGTCAAAGGAGGCATAGATGGTCCTAATGTTACTACCCCGCAGCCTTGGTGGAATGGTCAACAGAAGATATTTATAATAGTAATACACCATGTTTCAATAGTACATCAAAAAATCAGGCCTATGACATCTACATACGCAGACGACCAAAAATGTTGAAGAAAACTGAAAATGCAAGGCTTCCCAACAAACTTCAGATTGGTGGCACTGCACCAATGGCCGAGCATATTTCTTTGATACGCATATCTCGGTTTCGAACTCTGTTCGCACGCTGCACTGAATAATACCCAATATGATATTCTTGTACCTCATTGTCTGTTAGTTCTTGAATGGCCTTCTGATTTTCGAGAGCCGGAAAACGATGCTGTAGTCAAGGCTCAGTCTGTATCCAAGATGAGAGTGAATAATCTATGCCAAACCTCTTCTACGGGATCTGATCCATCTGCGAGTGGAACGGTGAGGTAGTTACGCAGGTGTCCATCACCAGCTGCAATGTTGTAGATCTTGAGGCATAGCACTTAGCAATGTGCACACAGAACTATGGGATGATTACAATTACATACCTTTACTGCAATCATGTGAGTTTCGGATAACTTCTTGGCCAGCCGCTTTTCAGTCATTTGGAGGTCGCTGTGTAGTGCTTTGATATCACTACGGACTGACTGCATTTCTGATTTCACCAGTGCCTTTACATTGCGAATGTCCTCCCGAACTTTGTCTTGAACTTTGTTTATATCCGCTTTTAAGGAAGCCATTTCCTCTCTGAGGCCGTTCATCTGCCCCCTTAGATCGTCCCGACTGTTCTGTAGATCGTTTCTGAGTGCGCCCAATTCAGTCTTGAACATTTGAATGATGGGTTGCATCCAAGCCGGGGGGGCAACATCTTCTGAACAACATTATAGCAGGTACGACATCTAAAAGTGGGCTAAACTCACCAATGTCTTCCGATAGGAGCTTTGCAGCGTGGACTTTAGCACCGTACATGACCACGTCGGCAAACTTATTCTTATCAATATGCGCGTCCCCTGTTGATGCATCGTCTTTCAGGCACCTATATCTACCGTGGCAGCGACACTTACTGTAAGCAATCTCTGCATTATCGACGTAGTAATAAGCCTCAACGATATCGCGCGCAGAGGGCGGATCCTGGGGCGCAGGAGGTGATTTCACTGAGGGGTCTGCGGGTGGTAGGTTGATGGCAGGCATTTGGTTTACAAGTGACAGGTGAACGTAGACAATCAAGGTTGAAATTGAAATTGTACTCCGTCAAGTTGCAGATATAAATCATGAACCAGATTCCACGTGCAAGTTGTTTATAGCCAAATTCGTGAAGTTTGGATCCGCAGGGATTACTTAAACTGGCCTGTTGCCTGTGGCCTGTGGCATCCGGCATCGTCTAGCCTGGCAGCGGCCCCTAAAAGCAACAGTGACCTCCTGAACGTAGTTCTCATCTCTTTGAACAGTTGCGATACTTAATCACAGGTATTCGCACATAGATATGGTTTAGACTACTTAGTATTTATCCACATTTGTAGCAAATAGTAGCATAACAGGAAATTCGATGATAAGAAAATGTAAATAAACGGCCAATAAACGGCTCGGAGGCGGTCAAGGTTTTCTTTAGAGAAAGTTCGCTTTAAAACTTATTTATTACACTTTACAGGATTATGAGTAATTCTTTTTAACCCATATTGTTACTAAATGTTGTAGTTCTCCCTCTCGTACGCCGTTTTGACGCCGTTAAGGAGTTCCCCAGAAATGCGCAGCGCGTCGTTCGACCAGTATCCACGAGATTTTGCTATGTAGCATGGAGGGCTGAGCCAGTGGACGTGGAAAAGTTTATCGTGGTCTGGGTTCCATGAAGTAAAGGCTGCGGCAATAGCATTAGCGGCCACCGGCCACAGCTTGAGGGGAGACTTAGGGTGAAGGTGGCATGAGCAAACGTTGAATGGGCGTCACTGGACGCGGATAATATTCTGGGATGTCGGGCTGGCTCTCATCCTCGGCATACGTGTACTGAGGGGTCTTACCGGGGCCCAGCTGAGTTGTCCGAATCTTGCACATAGAGCAAATCACGGGAAGTTTCAAATTCCCATTCCGAACCTCCGGAATTCGCAAAGACATCGCATTTGGGGTGGCTACGTCTGGAGGAAGCGTTGTTGTATATGTTCTCATGACAGGCTTCAGATATTGGATACATGCTTCGTATTATATTCCACTGGTCGACCGGCACCGAGACATTGTAAATTTCACTAAAACTTGAAAAGAAAAAGTAAGCACACAGTAACTTGATGAGGTTTCGAGCAGACTCACCTTCGACGACTGTATCAGTGGCCGCTAGTGGAGGCGGTACTAAGGGCGAGTCGTAACGCGGAATCTGTCGGAATATTCACAGGTATTTATCAGCCAGTGTAGGGCCTGGGGCAATGTATCCTTACCTCGAGGTCCACCTTATTTGGGTCGGAGGTAGGGATGATTTCGTCGTGAATTGTGGACTTCCGAAGGAGCCGGAGCCTGGCCACTGCATCACCCTCGTGATATGGGTGGGTAGCCGTGGAGCGATAGCACTTGACAGTGTTTCGATGCAGAGCAGGCATTACAGTAGACTAAGAACTTGGGATTAGTGATGGCTCCTCTTTAAGAGAATCCTAAGAACAAGAAAAGATTTCGACTTAGCATTATGGCCTATTCTCGTGCTGACACGTAGTCTCATGTGCTGAAAACCCAAGAGGGCACGAGAGGGAGACCGAGCTTGGGGAGGCTGAGGAGGTTGTCGGGGGATAGTCCTGGCATGTCACTATGTAGCAGAGCTTCCTCAGAGAGGTTCAGTAGGTAATGACTGTCTTAGCCTCTGTAGGAGCTGGTTTCCTATCTAACAAAAACACATTTGCACTCGGATGGGGCAGAGCTCGAGAATGGAGTATATCAGGTATAGAATAATTACACGTGAGTACATCTTGCCACTCCACGAATTCCTCGGCCTCCTCTGCCTGCTCTCCGTCAGCAGATGGACCCGCGAACCCGAACGCAAAAGCATTTTCGCTGTCCGTCGGTTGCTGGATCTGCCTGATTAGTAGCCCGTGGTGATATCCGGAGGCTGGACAGCGCGCGCTACACTCAAAAGACCTCTGGAGAGAACGTGCACGGGTTGATAGCTAGTGCATGTTCACGGATAGAAAAGTGAGCAAAATTAGAACACCGGCGGGAAATGACGCATGTACCTTCCACCCGGCGAGCGCGCCTCCTGCTAGCTGCGTTGGGGCAGTTAGAACCGTGCTTTTAGAGTCCCAGAGCCTCTCCGCTCGTCAGCATAGTACCCCTCGTCGAGCTGCACCGCCTTCAACTTCTTCCCGCGCTTTTTCTTCTTCGCGGGCTCGGCGTAGGTCGCGCTGTTGTTCCACATCCCCGCCTCGATGTCGACGCTCGTCACGGTCATGTCTGACGCGGGCGCACCGGCCGAGGGTGAAGACGGGAGAGGAACCGAGGCGTGGCTCACGGGAGCGTGCGGTGGCGGCAGGGGGGCGTTCGTGTCGCTCAGCGGTATGCATATGCCCGCCTGGAGCTTTTTGTCCTCGCGCTTCCTGCGCCGGCGGTTATTGCGGGAGTGGGTAGCGGGTTTGCCTTAGCCAGGTAGGACTTGCGTTACGCTGGAATATTGAGATTGAACATGGTATGAGGGGAGGAGTTGAAGTTCGCGTACTTTGTGTTTGGTCTAGGAATCGACAAAGGGGTGGTACGAGGCTTTTTTGAAGGCCGAGGTTGTGGTGTTGAGGAGGATGATGAGGTTGAGGAATCAGAACAGAAGATGAGGTTGATGATGTATCCGATTCAGATCCGCTTTCCTCTTCAACTTTTTTGACTAGTGGCCTAACTACGCGAGGTTTGACAACTGCTGCATTTTTCTTCGCCGCGGGGACACGTTGAATGGGCGCCTGAGACCTTTTTCGTTTCCATTCGTGCGACTCTGTTGGAGCACACATGACTTGAGAAAGACATCCTGCCCGACACGCTGCAATTTGCACACCTTGTGGGGACCGCATCTCAACATCTGTTGTGGTATCTTTCGGCGGAGATGACTGCTTGATACATATAAAATCTCCATCCCTGCCGGCTTGAATGGGCTCTCGTCCAGGAGCTCAAAGTCGTCGAGCAGCAAGACGAGGTTCTGCCCGTGGTATTGCGCGGCTTTCAGGGCTTGAACACGCCGACAGAGCTCCTCCTCGAGCTCATATATTGTCTCTAAGATATCGTGCTCGTCAGGTACAGGCCTGGCCTTGACATGTGGCAGAGGTTTGTGGGTTTGAATGCGAATGCGCATTGCCCGAGGGCCGAGGGATTGATTCTATACTGTGCGTTTAATTAGTTGTCAGATCGTAGAGTCTGTCTGAATGGTTACGACCGGGAAAAAAACATACGAGCCTAGAAGCAGCCGCAATGGGGGTAGAACAATCGCAAATGCTGGTGTGGTAGAGGCAGAGGAGATGAGTAGGCGAGAACTTGAAGTTAGTACTTGAAAAGTTGCCGAGGCTCTACGCCAAATTACATAATATAGTCGGGCACAGGCTAGAGGATAATAGATACTCACAGGCCATTAGAGATCTCTGCCAGTGGTCTCGAGGCAGTCTGTTGTCTTGAGAGCATCCTCGAGTTCAGTCTCAAGGAGCGATACGAGGTGGTAACGAGGTGGAGTGATTTGGGATCCCACCGTCGCGCTCTGTGAATCTGATCATTGTTTGGCTTCCATGCCTTTGCCAATCCACTAGCTCACGGCGCATGATTCACGCAGTGGCCCGTCCCTCCCGCTGTAATCTCACTTGATTTCAATAACATTAACTGCCTGATTGCGTATAATATACACAGGAACGAGACGTCGCCCGATTATCACCCGATGGACTCGTCGACAAGATTGTTCGGATACGGATTATGCTCGTGGCGCTCCGGTGTGTTTCCCTGTGTTTCCCGTCGTAGCACTAGTACCAACCAGTGAGCAGTCCACATGTCAAGGAGGTTCCACTCGGGTCGCGATGCGCTTGGGATATACGCGAGCTTTCAGGACACCATGCGTCAAGGTGCGCCGAGCAAGGTGAATTGTGAGTGTTGAACTTCAAGTAAGGCTCGTCGCACACTAAAACATCGCCCCATCCTCACCCAGGATCCTGATTTACGCGCTATTACTTGGCGTCTTAGTCTTTCTGTGCCTCGTTGTCCGTCGTCAAGAGAGACATTGTCAAGGAAGGATATATATTACACTCATACAAGTGGGAATAAAGTAGGTGACTCGAGTTTTCAAACAGATTCTGACTAATATTCAAGTAGGGATACGACTACTTCTTCTTGGTCTTCTTCGCCTGGGCCTTGACGGCCTTCCCAATTGCTGCATCTTGCATGTGCTGTTCCATACGTGCTTTACGACAGGTGTAGTGAAGTACACTACGTATGAAATCGGAGACCGGCCAGCAGTCTGCGTAATCTCTCAGTATAGGAAACCTCTCTGTGGCCTTTACAAAGGTGTGCAATTAACCATCACGAAACAAGGTCATAATACAAAATGCTTACCAGCGTCTGGATTGTTTTCAGAGACTCAGTGGGTTGTTCAGAAAAACATGTGGACGGATCAAGATGCTTCAGTACAGCTGCCTGGACAAATTTCTACGTAATCAGAGCATCTGAATCAGAATAAGCACTCGATGATACAAATAATGATTACCTTGCATCGGCGGTAGTCATTGTCTTTCCAGTCCAAGATATCTTTGAGATTGTACCCTCCGCGACCTGGCCGCCCCACCTCTCCTGCAGGCTTGGGAATCAATTCATCGTCATCCGAATCGTAGCCAGAATATTGGGACATCTCGGACTCGGATCCGGGGGAAGGTTCCGGGCTTGATTTGCGTTTCGTTGCGGTGGCATGGTTTCTAGCAGGAGTTGACTTGGAGCTTGAAGACGGCCCGTCGTAACGGATGCGATCACGGTGATGGCGATCGGGGCCCGGAAGTGAACGCAGTCCAATTTCCTGCGTAGCAAGGAGTATGTGAGGTTGCTGGAGTGCGATCTCAGTTTGCGCAAGTGGAATTCGGGGGGACATCTGCGGAGCAACGGAAGACTTGGCAGGATCGTAGAAGGGAGGAATATCCCAGCTAAAAGAGCCTGAACGGTTACTAGCGTCCATTGTGATTGGTGAGGAGGAAATGGGCAAGTCATTATTACCTCAACCGCATTAAATATCCCGACATTTCATGGGTGGCTGGGTGGCTTGAAGCTTGAAGTTCATCAAACAAAGGTAGCTTGTAATCAAGGTCCAAGAAAAATAACGAAAAGGTGACCATTGAATATTGAACGCGTGACAAAGGGTCCGATTCATCATCGACTAAATTGAGTAGGAAAAGGGGAACAACCGCGACAAAGACAAAGACATGAGCACATGCCACTGGTAGACTACTCACTCAAGTACTTCATAAATTGACTCCATTCCACCCGCACTCTCCATCAACTCTCCATCGTCGCCGCATCAACTATGTATTTCTCTAATATTCTCAACCTCATTCTTGGTCGTCCTCGTCTTCTCGCTAAGTTGTCTGGTCACACAGGATCTGTGGTCAGTCTAGCGTTTTCCCGAACTGGAGGACTATTGGCGAGTGGAGGTGAGGTCTCAACAGAGGCATCAACGTAAGCTTTCGAAACCAGGCTAATACTCAGATAGGAGTCGATGGTGTCAAAGTCTGGGACCTGCAATCGGGAAGGGAGGTTGCCATTCCACAGCAACCGTTCCACGAACGCGGTCAAGTCTCGTGCATCTGCTGGGTCACTCGTCCAGGCGATGTTTGCGAAACATTATGCTATGGGAACGCGACTGGTTTCTTGATCTTCCTTCAATATTACCCTGCCGAAGTCAGTAGTTCAACCGGAATCACATATGCTGAAAGTCAATGCTAATGTATACAATAAACTATAGGATTGCTTCAAAGTGGTATTCTCAGCTCGCCTGGCGTTTGGCGGCGAGGTACTCTCTATAGCTTCCGACGTTTCTTCCAACATTTCCTCGGCAGTTGTCCGCGTCGCAACTGGAAGCCGCGACAAGTGCATACAAGTATGGGAATTCGACGCAAGTTCTCGAAAGCTTACTACGATCTTCTCCAAAGCTCATGGCGCTGAAAGGGACATAGTTCCCAAAGCGATGGCATTCTATACTAACAGCGACAAGGACATTCTTGTTTTTGGCTACAATGACGGGGGCATGTGGGTGACATGGCGTGAATATACGTTGCCCGTAACTGACTTCGAACTGGTTTGAAGGTACAGGCTGGGCGGCAAAGATGGGAAAATCATTTCTCGATGGCAGATAGGAAATCAGATGTAAGGATAATTCATGTTTCATTTTCAGACAAAAAGTCTAACTGAACCTGAAGTGGAAACGCGGCAGTGGATGGCGCAAGAAAACAATGCGTCATTGACAATGTCAACGACGGTTTCGATATATATGAGATTGACACCGGTAATTTCGTGCGAGCGCTCGAAGTGGGGAAGCCATTCAAGACATTTGCGAAAGGCGTAGCTTTCGCGAATGGATCCAACGCAGTGATAGGTGGAAGCGACCATGGAAAGGTTTACATCTTCGATCGCGAGTCTGGTACTGTTTTGAAGAAGATCCGGCATTCAAAGACCGGCGGGGTGGAGACTATCGCGGTCAGCAATTATTCCGCATGTAACTTCACTCGCTTCTTGAATTTAAATGCCTTACTCCGTTTACAGGTACATGACGCAGAGGGCGGGTCCGTCTTAATCGCCACAGCATCTGTGAGAGACGTTTTTGGATCTTCTTGCCCGATATATTTGTGGCGATGGGTCCCAGCGAAGAAGCGAGACAAATCCAGAACTTCAAGGTGGTCGATATGTGATGTAATGCAATGGTCCTGCCAAGTACTCATCGCATGTGCTGCTCTGGCCTATATCTATGAAGTCTGGAAGGTGAGTTCGATATCTCAGCTGTTCACGATATACGTCCGTGTACTGAGGCTCAATAAGGTGCATGGAAAAAATGTCAGATTGCACGAAGAAAAGGCAGCACCCATCGCACCGACGTCTTTCAGAAAATCGGGCGGTATGGACTTGAGCGACGAAAGCTTGCATGAATATGTCGAAGCTTACATCGCTAAGAATTACATTGGACATTACATGGATCATTACATCGCAAAAGTACTCGTAGATAATGGGCGAGGTCCTGCAGAAAACCTCAATAACTACGCCGCTCCCGATGACGGTAGCACAGCAACAGCGAAGGTCAAAGTCGACATTGACAGTGAAGGGATTATTCCCACCAGGGAGTTGCAAGAAGGACCGAATGACGATGCGAAGCGGTTAAGTGTACGATACACTGATTTATGATATGCACTGTTGACTGTTAGTAATGTGACTGATATATGATGACCAGAAAGTGAACGAATCTGTGCGTGTAAAGATGTGCGAAAGTGTCTTGGAATATACACAGACAGAGATGAAGAACACTGGGAAGGCCAGTACATTGACAGAATGAGATGATACGAGGCGGGCTAGGGACCAGGCGACGACAGGGTGATCATTGCGGCGTCTGGGCAATCAGACGAAAATAAAGAGATAATTTTGAGTGACTGGAAAGGCATAGTCGTCCTCCAGAGAAGAAGTATATTGCCTATACTTCTGACGATGGCGGTAAAAGCTTCTAAACTGCGAGAATAATTCAGTCAAATCATGGAAGGATGAAATAGTAGAAGCTCACATTAACGCAGTAACAATGCAGTTTTCGTACGTATACTAAGTTACTAAGTTCGTTTTCTGACCCCAGACACCCCAGTATCCGACCACCTCAAATGGGGGTAAATTACTGAAAGTCCCCCCACGGCGGCCCCCTCGTCGTCGCCGCGAGGGTTTGCCGTCGTCTGCGTAGGTGCGCCTTGTCGTCCTCGCTGTGACCGCTCTTCACTTTCGCCTCTTGCTCAAAGTACTTGACCGATGAATGTGCCGGCCACGTAGCTGGAGCACACCGGGATCGTTGAAATTTATACGTTCCCTCGAGCGCTCATCTTGAAAGATGCAGAAGAAATTCTGTAAAGCTGCGCCTGCCATTCTCGATTCCCAAGATACTAGAGTCGGGTAGACGGCGCGGACGCCAGGGAGATCTGCATATCCAGTGATCAACTGAGGTCATGGCGCACTAGATGCCTGTTCAAGTCGCCTTACCTTTCCAGTTCCCCCACCTCGGGAGTCTTGTAGAAGATTCAGGGTTTTCGACCACCAACGGTGAAACCGCCCGACGCAACGAGTGAACTAGGTTACATCCCCGTAATATCAGCTGTGTACGACACAAGCAGAAGCAGGATGCTGCCTAGTCGGTATTCCCTTGGATTTTGGGCAACAGTTCCAGCTATCACATTAGCAGATATGTATAGGTGAGCTTTGTTTGGATTCAACGCTCTTGCCAATCAAATTGAGCCTCCAGAAACTCTCCTATTGCTTGTACCTTGCCTGTACCTCAAGCAAACTTCAAGACGACTTGCTAGGTATTCCGTCTCTGATATTAGTTTGACTGGGATATTCTAGTCAATCTAATTGTCTACTTATCTTCATCTTTTTTGACTGTGTATACGCATGCCGACACAACATCGCCCAGCCTTCGCCCGATCTCGCTGCCTCCGAGTCATACAAAATAGTTCTACCATTTCCGTCCTTAAACGGCATTGGTATGCTCTGCGATGTTGATTTGAATATATCAGGGTCGGTAGCTCATCCTGAAGGAAAATGCAAGGCAATTTTCCCAAAGAAAATCAGCTGACTGCGCTTGCATCAGGAGAGGACACTCACAAGCTCAATGCATGGAGACAGTATTCCATCCGCTGTGATTTGAGCTGTGTAAAATTTGCACTTGACTAGGCCCACTGGATGCTCTGTGATCGGGCAACCTTGCAGGTGTCACTGGCGGACCCGCCGATATCAAAGCGATTCCCGATTCCCGGCGACGATAT
>JAEKIV010000913.1:0-10224 GCA_016801325.1 Hypholoma fasciculare | reverse complement strand
CACCTAAGGGTCCCACGTTACGCCGCTTACAAGTGGGCATGATCGCATCAATACATGCCTATTGCTGAGCATAGAAAACGCGTGTTTCCCTTGCCCGCCGATATCTCTGCAAATATCTCCTGCCTCTAACGCAGGAGCGGGACGCTGTCTCGGGCGCTCCCCTCCCGTGTCCCGGAGGTGCCGCTCGTCGGCACCTCGGAGTCTTCCACGAACTGTACAGTCACCACACAGGGCAACGTCACAGCTACTACATCACATCCCGCCACCACCGCACCGCCATCACCGCCGCCGACGTCGCTCCCGCCACTGTGCCACCGCCGCCAACGGTGCCCCCACTGTCATTACTCGCCACCTTTCCGCCACCACCGCGACGGCCGTCGCCACCACCACCACCACCACCGCACCGCCATCGCCGTCGTCGACGCTCCCGCCACTACTGTCACTGCCCCCAACAGGGCCCCCATTGTTTTTACTTGCCACCATCACCACAACCACCGTCGTCAGAGCTAATCACGTCGACACTGCCGCCAGCGATACCGTCACTGTCATCACCGCCGCCAACGACCGCCTCCAGCGCTGCCGCAACTGTCACCACCGCCGCCTGCGGTCGCGCTCTGTCTCGCTTTCTGCCATTGTACATCCTCCGTCTCCCTGCCTGTCTCTCATTGCTGTCGTCGTCGTCGCACACAGCCCAATGCCTTACATCACAGTTCGTATCGGGCAGTCTTCCGGACAATGACAATACTGACGTCTGGATCTTCTGATGCAGCCCGCGTCCTTGCTTCTTCGAACCAGCAAGCCCTCTGCACCGCATTGTATCACAATCACTATGTACCAACTGCAGGACCTTAGTGGCCCTATCACCGGAGTGTTCAGTGAGTTCCAACCTCCCCTCCTTGTTCTATCTCTTAAAGAATCTGCTATTAGCCTGTGGGCCCATTTACTGCCCAGCCGGTGCCTTGGACCTTGGCTCCTGGTGAACATAGTTTGCTCATTGTAAGTCCTATGTTGTCTCTATCTATCATCTACCGGGCTGATTTTCTGATAGCAAGTAAATCAACCTTTTTGTCCATGTCACCCTCTTGTCGATGTCGATGCCTCTGTAGCTGCTGCATTCTCCATAGGCAGTCCCACGGCGGCCTGTTATTACCGTAGTGCGACGGCATACCCGTTCAACCCTCCTTCGCTTATCAGTCTAATCAGTGCCCTGTTGAGTAGATACTGAGCTGAATATATCTTGAGAATTCCCTCCGCTGTACCATGTGCTTTCACTGGTTAAGAATAGCAATTGACCAAGGGATCAAGAAGTGATACAAATCTGTCCATTCCCAAGTGACACGGACGGGACACACGCTGTGGAGTTGAGAATCGAGATGACTGAGAAAGTGTACGCTAAGCGAAGGATACTATAGCAGTCTAAATCTAATCACTGTCCTCAATCATCTCAGCACTTTTTAGCCCCTGTCCGCCATCCATCTCACCGTCGCTACCATTCCTGGCCGAGTTTGCTGTTTTTCCTTTTCGAGGGCGCTTAGCTGGTTTCTTGGACCCTGCATCGTTTCGGCGCTTACGCGTGCGGGGGATAATATCTCCGGATGCAACTTTCGCATCATAGGCCGCTTCGCGCTCCTTTGCCTGTGCGGCTGTGAGCTTCACAAACCTACATGCTCCTTCGTCTAGGGCAGACAAAAGTGCTTTGAGGGGGGGGAGGGAGTTGCTGAGCTCACTTGGGTTAACCAAGTTTTCGTATGTCCATCCCTCGAGGACGACATTATAGCGCTGGACAATATCAACCTCGTAGTTAGTGTAATGCATTATAGCTTTTGTGTTCCCAGTGATATCAACTATGAATAGAAATGTGAGAAGCGCCTAGACCGACGCCAGAGTGTTCGTACCTAGCATGTTGCCAATGCGGTCTCGGATCTGACCTTTGATGTATTCGGCCTTTTTCTTCGCCGTCGTGCAGAGATCTAGTGCCGATGTAAGGAAGCTCAGATGTGGTAATAATAGGCAGAATTGAACATACTCATCCGGTCGCAGCCTGCAATGGCGAAGGCCTCAAGCTTGATTCCAATGTCATGGGTATCCCATTTCTTGCGCACGACGAGAGGCATGTAATTAGAAATAGCTTCAGAAGTGAAGTACCACTGTGGGGCCATGTGGTAGTCTGCGTTGTTACGGACAATACAGAAAAACCCCTCAACACCAGCCTTGTTTCTCAAGCCATCGATCTATGGAAAAATTAACTTTGAGTACAGTGCGGACTCAGAGGGCTACTGACTCACCAGAAGTTTGATATTCCGGACTGTGTTTGAGACCTCCTGAATTCGTGCGCGAGGAGAAGGCCGACGAATGTTTCGTGCGGCCTGTTGGGACTCCTTAAATTCTTGTACCATTGCCTCACGCTCATCTTCGTCGAGATTTTCATACTCTTCTTTGAAGGTATTCTGAATCTCTAGAAGAGGCATAGACTGTCCTTCTGGACGACGGATAAACAAATGATTAGAGGGTTAAGTGATTGAATGGTATATGACTCACCGCTACGAAGCTCCTGAGCCTTCATAGCCACAAACGCGTTCTTTGGATTGACTTTCTCGTGATGGGTGAGCATGCGTGCACCACCATGAAAGAAAATGTCCAAAAAATAGCGTGGTTTCTTGTTGAACTTATCGGCCAAGGTGTTAGCGAGAGCATTTGTGTTGGTAAACCATTCATCGACAGCGGCGTCAATGTCTTGCTGTACACGTTCGCGTTCCGCGGCTTTCTCGGCACGTTGAGCAGCAGGTATAGGCGGTGGCTTTGCAGATTGTGTCAGACGAACACGGTAGGTACTTGCTGACTTGATTGTCGACGCCATTTCTTAGGGCATGGTCACAGTTTCTGGATTTTTGTAGCCTTATAAATTTCAGAGACGGCACTGGCAGAGATGCACCGTCTCTCTAAGGGTTAATTTCTAGATCTCAGCCCGATTAAACTCGGCCATAGTATTTTACGATAGAACATGAAACTGTAAGTATGCTGCAACATTATATGAAGACTTTTTCAGGGATTTTGATATTATTTTAGATCACTCTATATGGGCATTGGGACGTAGCAATATATATTCTGGTGACGGCAGTCTGGACTCTGTACATGGCAGCAGCTCTATGCGACACGGTGACAGTCTACATAAAAATGCCTAAGTACCAATGTAACTACTCATCATCAAAGGTATCGAATAGCGCAGCTTTCATGACGGCAAGAATTGCGCCTTCGGGTACACCAGCTGACGCGAGCTCCACGGAGAAATTCTCGGATTTAGCAGAAACAAACCTGGAAATCAGAAGAATCTGCGGCCTCAAGTGACTGATACCGTGATCACGTAAAACATGGTCCAACATAGTTGTAGCCGTGGAACGATTGCCGGTATTCTCACTGTCCGCAGAGGCCCGAGTAGCAGGAAACGGAGATGTGGAGGTGATGGCAGGGGCAAAACGGGCAGTGCGGCGTTGAGACGCAGAAGGAGTAGTTGGCTGACTTGGCTCACAGGCAGTGTGGTATTGGAAAGCAGATGGAGTAGTCGGCTCGGCAGAGACTTCAAAATGGGATGAAGAAGCGAAAGGTGAACGATGTCTGTCAGCTCGGACGGTCACGAACGGGGTTGCTTGAATCCTGGAAACAGGAGTAGAAGGGGCTGAAGGGGCTGGTTTCCGTGGTGACTTCACAAAGGAACGGCTGCTGGGTGATGCGACAGGATGTGCGGGGACTGACTCCATTTCAAGCATCCTCTCGAGCATCTTGTTCCGATTTTCCAGGGCATCACATTGCGATTGCAGTGTTTTGACATCAGATCTCAGAGCTACCGCCTCCGAGGTGAGAAGGGCAAGTTCTTCTTGGTACTCGTGCAAGGTGAGGCTGTTAATAAAGCCGCTGTCGTAGTCCTCAAATCCATACTCCGAAGACTGACTTCCGCTGGCGATTGGTGGTGCTGGAGGAGCAGGAAGGGCAAGAGAAGGGGAAATAGAGGATGCCGTAGTACCAGGAACATGTGGCTGCCCGAGAAAAACATAGTGTGAAGAACCGGTGTACTCAGGTTTGGGGAAGTTGAACATGGCAGAATTAGACGATGGGACAGCATATTCTGTGGTAAATTTCCAATTGAGCACCTTGCCAGCACGACGGCGCCAGTCTTCGACTGTGGGGATTCCGACATTGACTATGAAGTCTTGCACGATCCGGAGAAGGAATGGCCGAACAGCTGGGTGATGGGTGATGAAGGATGGAGGGAAATAGACGTCTGCCTTCATGAATTCAGGGCGCAAAAGAGAACCAGGAACAAGTGTCGGTTTTGCATGAAGCACTAAAGTTGTGCTGCCGCTAGCCCGATCCAAGAGTGTGGCCTATTGTATGCAGTGAGTAAGTACTGCTACATCGAAGTAGATAGCTTACCAAGTCGTAGATTAAATCAAGGACATCCTGCAGCATCTTTTTCTGATGTTGGCGCTTAATCTTGTCATTCCCGCAAAGGTTGTGCAGATCCATGTATTCTGAATGAAACTTATCGAGAGAGATATGATGGCGTCCGTCTAAATGTCGACCAGCCCCAAACCAAGCAATGTCGGAAGCCTCAAAGGCACTTTGGCGTTCCTTGAAAAGGTTGCGGATGTGCGGGTATACCCCCAGATGGCGACGGAGGTGGAGCAGACCAACAGGATGGAACCTCAGTGAGGCCCAATCTGTGATTGGGAGATGGTTTGCTCCAAGACGGTCCGGTATATCGACGTCTGGAATGCCCCATGGATGGGTGTGCTCAGAAGAGTTCATGGGCGTTGTGGGGGTTCACTTGTCGTCTGAACATCGTAGTATTTTTATAGGTTTAATCTCAGGCTGTTGTTTTGTCGCTTACGCGGATGGTGTGAACAACTATATTAGGCTTTGAGATCAAGAATCTTCAGATTCACGATAGATCAGATCGGCCTGATCCCTATCACCTTGCTCGAGAGCTAAGGGCGTACACAGTTCAAGAAAGAGATTGCAGTGGTTAGTACTCCTTTTCTGAAAGAACCGGTATATCAAGACTATCTGTAAAACAATGAAGTAAAGTACTACACTATAGAAATATCCTAAATATTAAATGTGACTAACATATGGACACCGGTGAGCAACCAGCGAGACACAACTTTACAAAGTCGTTGATATCTTTTGCTGACTTCAAGTAATTAAATGTTACACATTACGGTCGGGTTTTCGAAAATTAATTTTCAAGACAGTGTAAAGTTCAATAGAAATAAAAATGAATTAAAACATCTAGGAACAACTAATGCGCTCTATAAGCTGTAATAAAGTGTTTGGGTCGACATCATCAAGCTCTCGTGAAGTATTACCTTCGTCAATTCCATCATTAATTTCCTCAGAGTCAGACATGCCCATACCCAGTACACTCTGGGAGCTATGGAAGGTGTCTAGCTCTGTTGAAGGTAAGTTCCCTGACAATCCTATCTCTTGTGCCCATAGAGGTAAAGGGATCGCTGCCCGGTTACTGCTGAGGTGTTGATTTCCTTCTCTGTTTCCAGTGCGAATGTTTCCGGAGAAGCCCTTCAGCCTACTTGCCTGGGCCAACCGATGTGCTATGGTGCGATGTACTCGATCTATGTGTGCCCACTCTCGTTCCAGTTCATATGCAAGTGCTGGGTTGGTGGACGTAGTAGAAGAAATAGCGAGCTTGTATTCAATATGCGAATCAAGCATGTATGTCAGAAGCCGTTCGATTTCGATGTTCAGCCGGAGAATCTCTTCTTTGGCACGTTGAATGCCAAAGTGTAACATAGAGGCTTCCCGACGCGACGGCTCGGTCCAAGGAAGGGAGCGGATGTCGTTACGTGTATCCCGAAGAAGGTCGAAGTCAGCAAGTGTAACGGCTTTGAGAACAGTCGCCCAAGTCATTTCTGGGTGGCCAAGCTGAGCGGCTGCGGCATTGTACTCCTTGAGGGCTGTCCGGATAGCCTCTGACCGCGCTTTCAATGCCTTTCCAATCTTTTCGCGCATTTTATAACCTGTAATTTCGAAGCTTAACAAAGTTTAGCTCGTTGGTAATGTATTATTCTACGTACCAACTCCATTCATTCCAAGCTTTGTTAGCTCAAAGAGACGCTGCACCACGAGGCGCTCAAGGGTATCAATTGCTCGACGGTATTTACGTTCAGCAAGTAATGTAAGTGCCTCGCTGTATTGTGGGCTTCCTGGTACCCATCGCTCCGCAATGGAGTGCTCTTCTTCAAAGCGCAGAATTTCTTCGTCTTTGAGTCGAAGTCGTTGATCAGTGGTCCGCAACCTGGTATCGATGTTAGTGATTTGCCGCCCAGTGTAACCTTTCTGCGTGATTAGAAAATGCTTATTTCTATAGTCGGCCATGGCTTGATTTGCTTCGTCTCTAAGGTAGCATCAAAAACATTGTATTAATAACACTATATAGTAGTATATTGTACATGTACAACATACTGAAGCTGCGCACGGCGAGATAGAAGTTCCATGTAATCGGCCGCCAGGAGTGTCGACGCTGGTTCGGACCTCAATGAATTGAGATATTTTCGCTCAGCAATGACGTCAGCCTCGTAGTCCGCAGCAGTTGTCCCCAGTCTTGCTTCGAGAGCGCGAAGCTGGAGTGTATTTTCGTTGATTTTATTGATGGCCTGCCGATAATTCTGGAAGATAAAGTTACCTGTAGTACATGTCAGAAAACGCCAACGTATACAATCTCATTACTTTACCTGATGCGGCATGCTTATCCTGATCATGAAAATCGAAATGTTCGGTGATATGTTGTTCTCGATGAAATGGTGTCGCTAATCTTGTCACGCCGGCCAGTTCATTCGATCGGTTGAATGTGCGTTCACATTCTTCAAAGTCCTCCAATCCTACACCTTCACGGTACATGGGGTGCCAGTGTAGCTGACAGCCTCGGTTATGCGCATGTCCGTGGAATGACGGGACTACTCCGTCCAAGCGAAAGGCGACCTTTTTGGTTCCAAGGCAGCTGCGAGAAAGCGTCTTCACAAATGCACACATGATGTCATAGCCCAAACAGATGTCCGTTCCGTACGTGTCAATAAGGTGGTCAACCATTGCAAGAGGGTACTTCATACTGTATCATTTTGGTATCATTGATTAGATCGTGTCAGTGATTAACAAAATTCAGCAGCCAGAAAAACTACTCACAGTTCCCCGCTCCGAATCATGTCGCACATGACAAGGACATGCCCATGCCGACAGACCGCCAGGAAAATACCCGCTACAGCGAAAAGGGCAAACATCTTTTTGCGAGCTTCAGGGCCTGCATTCCTCCACCGCTCAACACAGGTATTCATGCATTTTGCAAGTTCATCCATCTCTGTAACGTTGATCCAAGCAACGCCGTCCGGGTCTTCAGCATCCGGCAGTTCTTCGTTGATATGTTCATCGGACTGAAGTGCTGTGGGAATAGGCGGTTCGGCAGTGCTAGGCTGGTGGGCATGTGAAGCCGTGCTGGATTCCGGTTGGTTTGCTGATTGGTGCTTCGATAGTTCAAGATGGATTTAGATAAATGCATTGGTGAGAATCAGATTTGGTACTTACTTTTTTGGACACCTCGTCTTTGAAACGATCAACCTGTTCTGGAGCCAGCCATCTGAAGGATTCTGTCACACGGCTGTCATGGCGCATTTTCCCCGAGCGAAAGGTGCTGTCTACCAGTTTAAGGGAGTTGTTTCCGTCCATAGCAGCAAGAAAGCTATATTTCAAAAATTTCTCGCCCTCAAGTCGGTAGAAACATGGGGGACATACATGTCTCTGAGCCCAGTCAGATTGTCGACCAAGGGCATTGTACTTTCGCGACTTAATTTCGCGTTGGATCTCCAGGTAGGCATCATAAGCGGAGGTCAGTTGATCAGCCAGATGGGGAGTGCGTGGGTACTGTAAACAGAATTAGAACAAGAATAAGCGACGGAGATAAATCATACAAGCATCCTTACATCGTGTAGGTAGCACAGTGCCTTAGCGAGGGCGTCAATGCTAAATCGGGGACATACCCGCCGTAACTGACGGTAGATTCTGAGAAGATCCAGAGAAAAAGCAAGTGTTGGTTTCTCAGGTGTTGCGCCAAGATAACCGTGCCGAACTAGAGTCTCATTCGTTGATGAGGAGTGCTCAGCATGACTGAACAACCTCCTCTCGCATGCTGGGTATAATTTGCTCAGTGTATGGTAAGAAAGCAATAAAAGTTGCTCACATGTGAAGGACATGATCTCAATATCCCAGCAGCAGTTTCCAACTGCTCCCTGCTCTGTGGGCTCTCCGAATGCCTGCCACTCAAGATAGGCTGTTGCTAGTAGGCTCGTCTGCCTTTTCCAGGCATTAATGCGCTGTTGAGTCCGATCGCGGCGTGTTCTCGAGTCAAGGCGCTTGCTTTTGGACGTTTAAGCATTGAGATTGTAACTAATTAATTGAAGGCATACTTACCTTGATGTCATGTCCTCGATTAGGTTACTAAGGATAGCCTCACCGCCTTGGTGGCTATTGTAAAAGCCTTCTTCACCCGGTGGTAAAGTAGAAAGAGCGATGTCTTCCTCGTCGTCCCAGTCAGAATCTGGGTCATGTGCACTTTGCTGCGACTCCGATTCAAAAATTCCATGGTCATCGGAGTCGCTCAAAGTAATGTCGGCGCTGTTACCAGCTACATGCTTAGCGATTACATCGGCGAATAGAAGCTGCTGGCGTTGTGTAAAGGAAAGAACTGAACGTCAAAAGTCACAAGTGTCAAAGATTTGTACGAGTAATAGTAATGATTCTAGCTTACCTGAAATCTCGTGTGCGTGTTCCTGCCGCTCTCGCATTATCTGCTGCAGCGTGCGATTAGTGGCTCGTGTTTTAGTTTTGAATTTACTGCTTCGGACAGATCCATAGCTTATAGTGACTTTCTTGGACAGGCCACCATCCTTAGGCATGTTAGAGGAGAAAAGACAGCAACACCCAGTGGTACACGGGCTATCCTTACAGTATCACGTCGCTTGTGCTTGGCCTATCCGCAATTAGAAGTTGATCTCGATAATGTGGTCATTGACATCTCTGCAACTCAAGGACTTATGTTGTACATAGCATTCGCTTGCGAGTAAAGCTGTATTGTGACCGACTTGTATTCTTAGCGCCGGTGAGAAATGTTACAAGGAGGTTCATTTTTATTCTTGGTTCACTCGGAAAACATTCAGAGGCGTTTTATTTTTATTCTGAGTTCACACTTGAGAAATGTTACAGGGAGGTTCATTTTTATTTTTAGTTGGCTTGAGAAATGTTACAAGGTATCTGAGCGCGTGGTGATACGGAAGGTGATATGCGAGGGGAAGAATGATGGGTTCACGGCGACGACAAGCCACTGTGGGATGGGGGTAAGGTACTCAACAAGAATAGCGGGGACTCGATATCCTAGTAAATCGTGCTCGGCATGCATTCAGTAGTGCAGAGGCAATACATGATGTAGAATTTACAGATGACCGAACTATGCACACCGAGTGACCAGACAGGCAGTGACTGCGAGTGAATAAATCGACGTGCTAGCAGTGTATCAATCATGAGAGTATCACAATGCAAAAGAACTCGCACTTACCGGAAAGACGCCGCAAGCGGCTGCAGTAGCAGAGACGCGGGGGGCGCCAGAAGAACGAGGAATCTAGACGTTGGAGGTTGACATTATCCGGAAGACGGCGTAAAGCGGACGCCAGACGGTGAAGACGTCGGTAACAGCAATGTGAGAGACAGGTAGAGAGACATGGGGGTAGCAGAGGCAGAAAGCGAGCCAGAATGCGATTGTAGGCGGCGGTGCTGACGGTTGCAAGAGCGTTGGTGGCGGTGACGACTGGCGGTAGCGCTGGAAGCGGTGGTCGCGGTGGTGTGGTGCTGGCGTAAAGGTGGCGAGTAAAGACATAGGGGGCACCACGGACGGCGGCGGTGACAGTTGCAGCAGCGCTGGAGGCGGTCGTTGGCGGTGGTGATGACAGTGGCGGTACCGCTGGCGGCGGTGACGACCTAAGGTAGCTCTGGCGACGGCGGTCGTGGTGATGGCGGCAAGTAAAGACAGTGGGGGCCCGTTGGCAGTGGTGGCGATAAGTAGTGGCGGGAGCGTCGGCGACGGTGATGACGGTGCGGTGGTGGTAGTGCTGGCGACAGCCGTCGTGGTGGTAACGGAAAGGTGGCGAGTAACGACAGTGAGGGCACAGT
>JAEKIV010000912.1:0-10788 GCA_016801325.1 Hypholoma fasciculare | reverse complement strand
TGGGATTCTGGCTTATTCCCACCATTCCAATATGGCATCAGCGTGACTTTGGACTCGTCCGGTGATGGCGGCTGTCATACGTTTGCCTTCCTTGCCGTCGCTTGGCCGCGGTTCCGTTTTTGCCCCATTTCTGTGCCGTGTACACTGGCTGAGGCTGCATTCCCTTGTTCTACTGTCCCATATACCCTCCTATCGTAGTTAAAAAAGTTGATGTATCCTATTTATATTTAATTTAAGTGTTATTACTGACCTTATATACAAAATGAGTCTCCCCTTCTTCACCGAGCCAGTTTTTATTTTGTCAGCTCGGCTCGGGTTCGGCCAATTCAGATCGGCAATAATTTCTCCTTCGAAGCTCTGTGAGACAATCTATTGCTTAAAAAATGTTATTTTTTAAAGAGTATTGGTGATTTAAAATAATATATTCACTACTATATAAAAGTATGCAGCAAGAGTGAGCGTACACGGCAAGTACACGGCACAGAAATGGGCAAAAACGGAACCGCGGCCAAGCGACGGCAAGGAAGGCAGACGTATGACAGCCGCCATCACCGGAATGCCATATTGGAATGGTGGGAATAAGCCAGAATCCCATCAAAATGAAAATGCGACCGCATTCTCGTTGCCGTACAGACTCTAAGTAGTCGTGCCAGTGATTATCTGATGCGGGTGGCTTTGATCCGGAACTATTGTTGATAGATTACAACGCTATGTAGGACGACGCACACCTTTTACGTGCGTAAAATTTGCACAACAGTGATTTACTGATAGAAGAGAAACATATCAGACTGAAAAAAAAACATTTTCAGAACAGGAGTGCTGGGTTCGTATGATCTTGGCATAATCTCGGTGAAAGGCAGTGATACTCTGGACAACTGTCTTGATGGTAAATTAAAAGTGTCATTACAGCGTCGCAATGCTTATAATATTTACTTTAGGTTTGGGCTAGGCTGAATATCTGGCGCTGAGCATTGCAGTTCCTCCTTGCACACCATCATCGATGCGTGCACCTGCAGTGGTACTAATCGAAGCAGCATAGAAATAAATCATGTAGCCTTATACCCGTTATCAGAATGGTGTATACCACGAGTTAACACAGCCGGTATGCGGGTCTGATACCAGTACAAAAAACAAAGTGCTCTTTCATGAAAGGATATCAGTCAAATCAGAGCTTGAATGTATGTACATAGGTACGAGTTGATCACATTATAAGCACAATTGCCAAGAAACGCCAAGCACCGACGGCATCTAAATTAAATCTTGGCACCACGGAAGGAAATTCGCTCTGCTTTCGCGCATCGCCGCCCCGCATCCTCAAATCCAAGCCTATCCAAGCATATTGGCTCGTCAACTAGCTCTACTACCAGCCAAGCGGAAGGAACATGATACATTTCCACTGATACATATTCGCCGCCTTACATGCGGATTGTGCATAGCAAAACAAATACAGCCGTCCTTGGGCACGCAGTGCAGCCCGTTTCCGGTAACTTAATGTACGATTAAGGGCATTTCTTTTTTGCGTGCCCCGGCGCACAGCTCGACCGCCGGCGGCCATACGTACGCACCCCAAAATCCAACGAGGAACTTCTCCAACCCTCCTGAGCGTGCACCGAATAAACTTCCCGCTGCCCCGCGCGCATGACCGGGCTAGACCACAACCCACCCCCGAGGCCGCCGGAAGGGCTCGTCCCGTGCGCAGCACGCGTCTCCGAGGGGCGTCGCCGACTCTCCACTCGCGCTGATGGCTGCGTATCTCCGCATTCCTGGGGACACGCCTGACCGACCGACCGGAATCCGGGATCTGCTACTTACCGCTCAGTCAGCAGCGCACGGTGATGCTGATACTCTCCAGTGATTGTCAGGTGCGCAGGCAGGCAGGCGCACGTACTCTGCGCGCCCGGATCGTGCACGGGTGGTGTGCAGCTGGTCCGCTCGCGAGCGCTGAACCGGATGCGATGCCGATGCCCGAGACCTTGCACGGGCGGAAGCGTGCTGTGGGGCGCAGGGCGCTTGCGAATAGGCGCGGGTTACATAGGGAGCGCGTCAGTCAGCCGCTTGGCGGGGTACGTTCGTTGATCCGCCCGCCCTGGCGCTCGGCCCGTGCAGGTTCGCGCGACGGGCGCCTACAGGCGCACTGGCTCTGCTTTCAATCTGTACCTTTGTGATGTTCGCATCAACGACGTTATACCGAGCGTTATACCCTCTCATCAACAAAAGACGAGACGAAGGCGCAGCTCGCAGCCCCTACTCGCTCCCCCTCGTCGTCTATTGTCTGCATAAGTAACTTGTTAGTACGTGCAAGCGTTCCCCCCCCCGGCTCGAGGCGCCCCCATCACGATCGCCAGCGCAATTTCCAATACGTTGATCAACGACAACCAACCCGGTCTTATCTTCTTTCTTCTTGTCTTTCTTTTCTTCGAACAACAACGATACGGCCCTCCGCGCGTCCTTCACAGTCCTTCACAGTGACACAGCAGCGCAGGACGCGATCACAGCGCATGCGTGCCTGGCGGGGCACCCGCCGCGCCGACGTGTGCCGGCGGCACGCTGGCAATGGCTTTGTTCTCCCGTCCGAGTGCGCCGTACCTCTCGTGCTGCGTCTTGCTGGCGTTGTTTTTCTCGTTTTCTCTGGCTCTGCCTCTGTGAGATGGTAAAATCGCAATTCCCTTCGCGTCAGGGGGCGAGTACGTTAGAGGGCAACTGCACGCGCCGATCCGCACGCGCCGCGCCCTGGACCGGCTGCGCCCCAGCCGGGAAGGGGCGGCGGGAGTGTGGGCGGGGTAAGATATAGAGTATTAATTGCGTTTCGCGCCTGGGGACAATACCTCGAATATGACGCGTCGCACGGGCAGATACGAATTAGACTACCATAAACAGTTATATCACCGCGCGGACGGGGGCAATAATAACGCGCCGATAGATTGCGCCTGCGCTGTGCATCGCGGGTGTGGACGCGCTAGCGTCGCGCGAAATGTACTATATGGCGCTTGTGCCAGTGCTTAGCGCTAGGGGCGATGGCGCAGGGCGCGTGCATAACGCATATATAGTCGGCGGGCATGCATCGTGTATATTTGCATAGCCCGCTGGTGGCGGATCGTCTGCCGGAAAAGGCAGCCCCGCCGCGCCGCCAACGCGTCGCGTCGCAGCTTAATTTGGCTCAGGGTCGGTGGGCGCGCTATTTTATTCAGGCGCGACGGACGTGACAGGCGCGTTCATTACGCACTACACCACTGACACGCCAAGGTGTGCAGTTGTATACTGATGAAGTTATGTCAGCGCCCGACGCGGGGATACGAATAGCCTGGTATATGATTTTCGCTGGTAGCGAGATTGGTGGCAGTGGGTGGGCAGTGGGATTGAGGTATTGGGCAGGGTGGGGAGATTAAGGTATTGCGCTGGTTGGTAAGATGGTGGGTGTGTTGTGTGTGTGATGGCGATGCAAATGCGAATGAGAAGTCGAACAGGAACTCGAAGAGGAACGTACGTCGAGCGATGGATGGTTTTCATACTTCTATTTGATGACAAGGTCAAATGTCGGGGGCAGGAAGCGGTGCTTGGGCAGCACGTCCAGCTTCGGCAGAATGCGCATGCGGCGCCCGGCGCAGCTGCACGCACGCACGCAGCGGAATGCGCTGCCCATGCCCATGCACATAATCCCAGTGATATGCGTCTCCCCAAAACACTATCCATACACACGATATGAATGCGGGGCAGGGCAGGGCGCCCGGGGGCTGTGCCCATCGTTCCACTTAATAGTAATATAGAATAGTAAAAGGCAGGCTTGGTGGCTTATAGTGCTGCGCGAGCCGGGTCCGGGGGCGGTGCACTGGCACGGGCTCGCGCCGCGGCGCAGCCCCGCAGCTGCGTCACGCCCTCGAGCTCGCGGTTCATGCGCATGCACGGTTCGGCCGCGCGTGAGCTCGAGCACGAGCGCGGCGCGCAGTGCGGATACGGCAGAAGGTGAGAGTGCGTGTGGGAGGCGGTGCGCATGCGTGCGTGCGTGCGCGTTGTAATGGATGTGGGTGTGGAGAAGGGGTTGAGGTTAGGTGAGTCACAGACGCGTGCGTGTGGGGAAGGACACGCGCGACCCTCGATGATTTGCGGTGTCGATGGCGATGACTCGTGCGCCGAGTCAGGGCGTGTGCGCGTCGACGAGGAAGAGTGAGCGAGCGCACGAGAAAAAGCCCCGGGGCCTGCAGGGCGCCTAGGACAATGGCGCAACTCGTATCGTGTCTATATAGCGTCGTAGTGACCACAGGCCGACACACCTGAACGGGCTAACGAGCTAGACGAAGGGGGATAGGGTATATAGGATATATGAGCGTGTGAGCCCCGCGCGCCTCGTGAGTCCGAATCGGGTGCTGGCCCGCCGTCGCGACGCGACCGGTGTCGGCGCGCAACCACTAGGCAATAGATTAATATTTTCATTTCCGGGCTGCGGCGAGTAGGCGAATTCTGCTGTCGCGTTAGCTTGAGTTCTGGCTGCATCTGACCAGTGTCTGGCACGCTGCTTGGAGCTTGGAAGTAGGGCCATGGCGCGTTGCGACCGGCGTAGTAATTGTAAGTGGAGAAATAAGCAGCGGGCGGGTAATGCAGTATTGGTCAGGGTGTGAGAACTTGCCGACGCCAGGGTCGCAGCTGAACAATGGGCGCCCCAAGGCGCCTGCTGGTGAAACATCCCCATCGTCACCGCGTCGCGTCGGCACGGGCGGTTCGTCCGCAGCTCGACGCGGAGCCTTTGCGCCGCAGTGCGCGCTGGCCGTCGCGCTTCCCGCTGGGTGCCTATGTTTTACACCGCGCACGGTGTGTGGTGGAGCCGCGACATGAAAGCACGGAGAAATATGTTCATTTATCATTTTTATTTTGTGCGATTGCGCAGGACGCGCGCGACAGCAGGCGCGGACGATGCGTGCGCGGGAACATTTGCGTGTCATGGGTGACACCGGGACTGCTTATGCTGGCCGGCTGGCGTGGCACGGAAGGGCAGACGGGAGCGTGCGCGCGTGCGCCCGAGGGCGGCCGATGCGTAGTCAGCGTCGAGTCAGGCCGCGCAGTCAGCAGACACCGGATGAGGAACGGGCACAGCCGCGAGCTGGCAGGGATTGGGTAAGCCGGAGGGCAGACGGGTCGCCGAGGTGGACGGGCAGCGAGCTGAGCCGGCTCACGATTCGCGCGAGATCTGGATCTGCGATCGCATTGAACGCAGTCATCGGCTCTCTTGCCCACCCGATTTCCTTTATATATAGGCCCGTCCCAGCTCATCCATTCCACAGCCCCACGTCCCACCATGTTCCACATCTCCCCTGCCTCCTCGACATCGTCCTCGTCGTCCTCCATCCACCCTTCCAGCCTCGTCGATCCCGCCGCGCACTCCCCCGCGCTCCTCGAGCTCATTGACGTCAAGGTCTCAAGGCAGGTCATCGGTAAGTCTCCATCCCAGTCTCGATCGCTTCAAAACTCTGACAATTGTCGCAGACTACGTCGTCGACCGTGTCGTGGAGACCGTGGACTATGCCATGGGACGCCCCACAGCATCGTCTTCACGCGGCCGCACATCATCTCGCCGCCCAGAGCACTCAAAGTTCACCACGTTCGTCGACAACGTTCTCACTCGTGCAGAGGTCACAATGAGCACTGTCCTCGCAACCCTCGTATACATCGACCGCTCAAAACCCCATCTCCACATTGGTCTGGAGCAGTGGGCACTGGAGCGCGTATTTCTCGGCGCGCTAATTGTGGCGTCCAAGGTCCGTCCATCTAAATGCACTTTTCTCCGAAATTGTCTGACCCTGCTTTTTCCAGTACCTAAATGACTCTACACTGAAGAACGTCCACTGGGCACTCTGCACAGGCGTCTTTGGCAAGCGCGACGTCGGCCGCATCGAGCGCGAGTACCTCGACGTGCTCAACTTCGAGCTCAAGATCACAGAAGACGATCTGCTCTCCCACCACCAAGGGCTCTCCGAGGTCGTCTCGGAGCTCGTGCACTCCGCGAGCGCGCTCCCCCTCTCCTCTTCGCCCGCACACTCCGAGCGCCGCCACACACGCCGCAGGGACATGCTCGCGGTCCCCAACATGCGCGTCCCCGAGCTCTCACCGTCCGGGCACGCCTCGTCCGAGTCGGACAGCGACTCCTCGTTCTCCTCGCCGCGCACGCCCGCGTCGATGGACACCTCGCCTGAAGAGGCCCCGCGCGCCCCATCCAAGGCGACATTCCGCGGCCAACACCACCACCACCACGCCGCGCCGCAGCCGACAACCGCGCGCAAGATGATCAACGCGGTCGCGCAGGCGTCGACGATGGAGGTGCGGCGGCTGTTCCCCATACCCCGCATGACGACGTCATAGACAATAGAGCGGGGCTCGCCAGCGCAACCGCTTTTCTCCTCTCTGCTCTCCGGCCCAGTCCAATACACCCTATGCCGCACTCGTTACCCCCCAAAATGCGCCCGCCCGCCCTGATCCGCCTCTCCATACATGCATGCCCGGCGCCCATTCAAGCCTTCGCTCTGCCGCTCCATTTCTTTTTATTCTTTCGTTATCCATCCAACCAACCAGCATCGACCCAGATTCCCTTCACATTCATCGCATCGCCAATCACATTCAAGTTTTATTCACGCACCGCCGCTATCTGTCCAATCCATATTCACCACCACTATTCGCTACGCTACCTTACCGCCGCCTAGTATTCCTGTTTTAACACCTATTGTCTTTTCCCGTTCTATGCATTCCTGCGCCCCACATCACTTTTGCCTCTGTGCATTTGCGCCCGTCTTTCTTGCCATCAACTCGCTGTTGTATGTACCTACCACCCCCACAATACGCTGTACAAATGTACACCCACCCACCCACACATTCAAGCATCGCCGGCTCGTACATAGCGTATGCGCTCGTCCCCAAGAAAATATTATTAATATTTGGGAAATAACTTGTGTGTGTGGGATTTGAGTCTTAAGAATATTCTACGTGAACATACAGTGTGAATACGGAAAGTTCTGCGCGTCTTCGATTGCAGGGATTAGCATGGGCAAGTCCATACATACACACTGACTCGCACCCCGGTTTCGGGGCGCCTCGCGATAATGACGTCGACTATTAATATACGCGTTTCCCGTGCCCCCGACCCCGCGTCGGCGAGAAGCTGCGTTTCCTGCCTGCTTCGCGCACTGGCACCGCGTCAGGCGTCCCGCGATGGTGGAAACTGGGGGTGCCACGGCGGCTCGCGGCGGGGTGCTGCGTGGGTTGGCTGCTTCGTTAGAGTGGTCGCTTCGTCAGTTAGTCAGTTGGTGGGCCCGCCACGCCTCGCCTCGCCTCGGGCAGCGGCTGGCTGGTTGACGTTCCATTTGCTTTCTTTTTCTTCTTCGCGATCATGGAATATGACAGCCTGCGTCTGACACGCCCACCCGCACGGCCGCACGGCAGGCCGTCATACCACCGGTCATGTTGCTGCATCTAAGTAAGTAAGTATGTAGAGTATTAATCAGAATCATGAATCATGAATCATGAATCAGACACACACACACTCACGCGTGTCGCGTGAGGTCAGGTGCGGCCGTGCAGTATGTATTTTTGAGTTGTGGTTGCTCAGCGCACAGCGCTCAGAGTCAGTGCACCGCCGCATCGCACATGCGTGCGTGCGTGCGTGCGTGCGCGGGACCCCGGGCGGTATCGCCGGCCGGGGTGAGACCACTAGCCCTCCCCCGGGCCCCTACACGGATTGAGTGACTGACTTACGGCGCGCCATCCGAGGTGGAACGTGCGATTCGTGCGGCGGCGCGGCGCGCGGGACGCACGCGCGCGGTGAGACATGCCGCTGCGGCCGTGCGAACGCGCAGGCGCTGGCTCCGGGCGTAGTGGTGTGCCGGGGTGAGACACTGACAGCGTGCGCGCACGCACGCGCGCAGGCGAGCGCGCTAGGGAGGGGTCTTAGCATAAAAAATAAGTGGATGTAGTGTATGTGCGAGGAAGGGTTAAGGAAAGCTAAGTGCCGGTGCCGCCGCTGGCGACTAGCGCCTTCTAGCGAGGGACAAGACAAGATAGGAGGCGCCCGTACGGCGTGCGCTTGTTCGGCCGTGCATGAATGTACACGCGTACGCGTACGCATGCGCGCATGGCCCATAGATATGCAGGGCGCTGCATAGCATGCATGCATGCATACATGCATAAATGCGCCACGCACTGGCACGATCCGCGCGTCCGTGGCGCGGCATGGAGCACGGCGCGGGAGAGGCACGCAACCTCACGCAACGCACGCCAGTTATCCTGCGCGGCGGCGGCGTGCGTGCGTTGCGCAGCGGCGCGGCCGAGTAGTCACCATGGCCTCACTGCCAGTGCGCGGCGCCACCCAGACACCAGCCGCGCGCGTCTGCGCCGCTGGGAACTCGTCGGGCCGTGGGGTTTGTTGGGGTGTGGGCGCCTATCGGCTGTGCACTAACTCGGCTGTGCAACACTAAATAAGCACTACAGTTACTGCTACTACTATAATATTACTTCTACTAGCACAGGTGCGTATCGCCGCGCACCACCGTCCCGGGCTGCACTGGGCCCGCAAGCGCGCTGTGGGATGCGCCGCGACGCGGGACGCACGGTGTGAACTTTCAAGCTTCTGTTGTGGAAGTTCAATTGATCTAGCGCAATTTCATTATTGTTGCGTCCGCCTTCTGGAAGTTCGCCGGCGGGCACACCCGCACAGCAGGGCCGCGCAGCGCTGTATTATGTACGGTTTCGAATACTTATTAAGAAAAGAATAAATAGAATAGAATAATAGTAATAGCGGTGCGTCTGGACCCAGACTCAGGCTCCAAAGCATGTCCAGCGTGGAATGAGGAACGGCATCGCCGGCGCCCATTCCGCAAGGAAGGGCGAAGCATGGGAGTGCTGTGGCGATATACTACCCCAGAACGCGGACGCACGCCCGCACAGCACGCTATATTTGGGTCCCCGCACAGCACAGCGCGTCGCCTCGCCCTCGCCTAGCGCATATGCGGAGCGTGGGGGCGCACGCAACCCGCCGTCGCTCCAGGCCTCGGCGGCGCCTCTTTCGAATCCCGAAGCGCCAGGCCTGGACCCGAGCTTCACCCTTCGTCGTTGCCATCTGCGTGTGCGTCTTACATATACGGGCTCTGTTACACGTAACGCACGCTGCGCTGCTGAGAGCTAGTTGGGCGGGCGTGGGTGTGGGTGTGCGGTCGGCGGAAGCCGCTTGCTGGCCAGTGGCGCGCCGTTGCTGGTTCGCTCGCCGCCGCGTGCGCGAAGCGCGCGATGGGGCGCCGCGGCAAAGCGCTATATCGCGGTGGCACCGGTGGCGCATCAGCGCGTCGGCCCGCCGTCGCGTGCGCGCGACGCCACATACGCTCGGCGTGCGTTACCAATAATCTTCAATATCGCACTCTCAATAAACACGCTTTCCGCCGCGCGTGTAATTCCTCTCTCCAGCGAGCGCATGTAGACCATGTCCCCTACATATGAGCCCGCGCGATGCTGTTGATTCGAATATCCTGTGTGCATGCGGAGGACGCGCCGGCCCGGAGCTTCGCCACCACGCCACCTCATGCACGTACGCGTCGCCGCCGCGGGGAGCGACGTGGCTGCGGGGTGCAGTTGGCAACATACAAGTCGACTTGGAAACTGCGCGCAGCGGCTTTTTCGAGCCCGCCGTGGACGGATCTCGTCATCACCCACCGAGCTGAGCCGGGGCGCCGCTGGCACTGCCACGTCGCCCCTGCGGCCGAGCCGCTTTCAGTCGCTGCGCAGCGCCGGCGTGCGCTTGCCGCGCTGCCGCGTTTGAGGCGCCAGCGGAGTCACCGTACGCCTTTGCAGATCATGCGACACCCTTTGTTTAATAGCAAGTCGACGACAAAATGCGTATGTTTTGCACCGTTTCACTTGGTGAGCGAGTCCGCCGAGACAGCGTTCCGCGGGGGTTTATTATTATAGCTGACTTTTTTCTCAGCAGGAAGTCTAATACATCACATATCAGCCGTCTTTTGAATGTCGTACAAGTTCCAAACTGTAGATCTTGAGTTGAACATCGACTGACACGTCTCAATCAGAGCTGTACGATATTCATTTGCGGGCACACTCATGATTTATCACGCACGACCATCGTGCGGATGCAGTTCCGGGAAACATAGAAGCCTCTTGCGAGGTTCAGCTTGGTTCAGCAGGTTTGAGCAGTCAGGGCGGAGGTGGGCGTGTAAGTCGCCAGTGCGATAGGTGTGTTTCATCGGGTATCCAGGCCGTCAGCGTGCGCTCAGGTCAGACCGACGCGGGTACTCACCCATCGTCTTACTTATCCTCGAGAAGCACGATCCTGAACACGTACGGGCACTAACAATCAGCCTCTCCCCGAGCCCGCAGAGCGTCGCGCTTAGCCTGACCGTTTCACGCCAGCGTCGTCGGTGGGCGTTGGGCGCCGGCGCCTACCACGCGACGCGCCAGCATGAAACCGGACTATGATCAGCGACCGCCCCGGATGACGCGATGCTGCGTTCCCGGGCGCGCTTCTAGCCCGTGCTCATACGCGCGCCGCCGGCAAGCTAGCCGACGGAATAGGCGTTGCAGGCTCATAGGCGCTGTGGACGGTGCATTACTCAGACTCTAGACCGCTCTGTGGTGTGTGGGGCACGCTGACCCACGCGCCCCCGGCGGCGGCGGCGATAGCGCGTCGTGGTATGGCAATCCGTTTGCACAAGTATTCACACGCGCACACACACATCAATTCGCGCGCACACCACTCAAATGATAGGCAGATATCCTCCCTCGCAGTGCTCCTCAGCACCATTTAAG
>JAEKIV010000911.1:0-22962 GCA_016801325.1 Hypholoma fasciculare | reverse complement strand
TCTCTAGTCTAGCGAGGTTGCTGTTTATCAAAGACCTAAGTTGTAATTGACGTAGCTAGATTATAAAATTGTAACAATTGTAGCAAGAGCAATAAGATCCTTTGAAGTCGTTTAGCTAGTGACGAATCTGCGAACTGCAGTTTGCCGATTCGTCACTAGCTTTGCTGTGTCACGCTCTCCCCCATCTCCCGCTACCGCGCCCTCGCCCACCAGCGTTACTCGCTGCTCCCCATCCACATCTTGAACGCGCCCCCCGACGAGGAGAACATGTCAAGGCCCCACGGAACAGCCGCTCGACGCCGTCGCCACCAGCATTTGGCAGAGCACCTGTTCTGCCTAGGGGTCTGTGATTCGCCGCTTTGCGCCAATTGCGATGCCTGCCTGCTTTTCTGTATAATAATGTAGTGTAAAATATTTTGTGAATAGTAACTGATGCAATTGTATTTTATTTTGCTCCTCTGTAGTTTCCACGTCTGTTCTGAGAGCATTCAGCGCCACTCCGTCCATCTCTTTGACGACCTTCGAAGAGGCGCACTATTTTGACTGGAAAACACGTGACCTGTGTTCTTGAGTGTCGACGCGTCACTCAGCGTGGTTCCCTTCTTATCTGACCATTGCTGTACGGACTCGACTCTGCGTCGTCCGTTCAAGGACTTGACTTTGCGTCGTCCTTTCAAGCTGGTCTGGACTACGCACCTTCTGCTCACTTGCCGTCTATGCTCTGTACATCCGCTGTCATGACAATTTGGTTATGATGATACTCTTTTTCACCCCGCAACAAAGCTCCGCTCTCAGGTTTTATGTGTTCATGTCAGTGCGTATCAATATTCTCCAGAGGGCTCATTCCAGCTAACTACTCAAGTATTTAGGAAGCAGAAAGCAATAACTACACGGATTTGACTTCGCGTCGTCCGTGGAAGGACAAACAACACGGATTCGACTTCGCATCGTCCGGATATTGAGAATGACTTTGCGTTGTCCTTCGTCTCTTCATATGAATATTGAGAAGGTATATAGACTGATTTCTTGGCATATAACACATTATGATTTTATAAAACACTGACACTATTCTAAAATGCTCAGACTACCTGATCCTCGGTCCTCATTCGCTTGGCGGGTCTTCGGGAGATGCGAACTGGAGAAGAAGGCGCGGCGGCTGCAATGTGTTCCTTGGAGCGCTTGCACTTTGCGTGACGATGGATGCTGCCTGACGGCGTGGGATGAGTCGGAGTGGCCGGCGATGTAGCGGATTGACTATCAGGTACGCTCTCAACGGGACTGGTCAATTGCCTATACTGAGCATGCAACTTCAGGAGGACGGAATCCATTCCTGCGAAATTGTCGGATTCAATGTCCAAACTACCCTTTGTATGAAACACCAAGAACTTGTGGGGCCGGATGTCGATTTGAGCAAAAGTGGGTATGTCAACCCAACGCCCCTGTTGAACGTCAAACATGGTCCAAGGAACAAGAGGCCAGACAATCGCGTTTCTGAGGGAATAGTCCTCTAAGAGCGAGTAACGTCCGTCTACCAGGGATCCTGTTGTCTTCCACCAAAGGTCGGGCTAAAGAGGTATGAATTAGTCTCTTCTGAATGGATGTTCAAAAAAACTGACCAAATGAAATAGATGAATTGTTACTGTAGAAGCGGCCGAAAGCGCCCTTCTCACATCGCAACGCTGCGGCGAGCGCAGCAAATCTTCGGTCCTAGGAATATATGTCCCTTGGAGGGGAGGCGGCGGCGTGATTTCTTCGCTGTGTTCTCGAGTCTGTGGGGAAGGCATCTTGGTAGCAAAAATCGAAGGAGTTGTGGGCTGTTAAATATTGTGAGGAGCGGGTCTATGTGCGCTTGATTATCGTGCTTAAATATCCTATTCAGGTAGGCCAGGGCACGCTTGTGCCACTGGGGTACTGGCCGAAGCAAGCCTCACGGCCAGTTTGCATTTCAATTAATTGTTTGCTTGAGTGGCATGTGCCACGGATACCCATGGCCTTCATAATACGCTGCGTGCACGAAGACACCGCAACATCGGCGTATCAACCCCCCAACATATTTCCGCGCAATGAGTAAAGCATTTCAGAAGAAGTTCGCAAAGATGGAAGAGGAGCATGCGAATCATATGTACAAAGATAGCCAGAAGCGCTACAAGACGGATATCTTGATAGCTAGTAAGTTGGTCTGTAATATTCTCGGAAACACGTTGACCTGACTATATTCCAGATTCCCAGATTGTCGTCAAGCAGACTCCAGTCCCAGTCGATAGAGGTCTCGTACTCAAAGCAGGAGTCAAGCCTACGGGAGAGGCAACTGTCGAGGAGGACTCGGATAAGAAAGGGACGCAGGTATGTTCTTTGATGTTCGACATTCATAGCGCAAGCCAGACTAATTTCAATGCCAGGCTTCTGTTCACTTGCGGCATTTCATGGAGAACCTCGGGCTAATCCAAGACCTCATTATCAGCCATGAGGCTGATGCAGCGATTGGCGAAGAATGTCCGTGTGGGCGCCTTGACGCCAGTGGAGCGAGGACGAAAGTGACGACCAAATGCATGGACTGTTCTTTCTCCGCCGCCACTTGCTCGGATTGCTTTCTTGACCAGCATGTAGCCAGATTTACGCACTGGGCACACGTCTGGAATGACACTGTTGGGTGCTTTGTTCGCCAGGATATATCTTGTCTGGAATATGTCATCAATCTAGGCCACAACGGGAAGCCTTGTCCGCATGCAGTTCCCGGGAGCGACCTTTTTTTCCACCTTGTGGATATCAATGGTGTTCATGACACCAAACTACGTTTCTGTAACTGTGTGCCCAAAGTTGATCGAGCATCGCAGCTACTGAAACACAGATTATTCCCTGCTACAATCCCGCAACCTAAAATGGCGTTCACATTCCAGCTCTTAGATCTCTACAGTATGATTCACGTCGAGAGCAAAATCACTCCTTACAACTTTATTGGATCAATCCGGCGAATGACAGACAATTCATTTACGCGCATTGTGACTGTGAGTACATCAGTGTGTTGTTTAAATATTTTATTGTATCTGACTACGTATCAAATATCTCAAGAGTCCCTATTCCCAGTTTTGCTTGGTCTTTCAAGTCTGGAGTTTGTTGGCGAACAAGAAGCGGCAAGGACACTATCACGATATCAATCAATACCTGGTGCCGCTGGGACTGCAGCGCGACTCACTAGTTGTCTGTTGTCCTACATGTCCGCATCCACGGATGAACATGGAACCAACGTGGAGGGACACGCTGAAGCATTTACGGTACTGTATATTTTGCACCTTTTTGCTGACATACCTGATTGTATTTCCGCAGGCATATCAACCAGCTTCAATGGACAGCTGATGGGAATTCCAGCTCAGTAAATTTACCAAGAATACTGATCCCGATAATATTTCCCTGTATGATGGTCATGCATATTTTCCTCGTCAGGAAGATTATCAAGCTTATCTCAAAAAATGTCCTAAGAACGCCAAAGAGGTATTTCATTTTCGCCTATCTGATGAGTCAATATTGACCATTTCGACAGAAAGTCATATGTGACCATCTCAATGCGCTGGAAAAGCAAAACCGAAAAAAGTTCAAGAACATGGACGTGACTGGTGTCGTCCAAATCCAATGCAGCCATGTTCTTGTCAAATCGACGGTAGATCTACAGCTGGGTGAAAAGTATGCAGTTTTCGTGCATTCTACCAATTATGCTGACAAATGATCTCCTAGATTTGTTAATACTGATTACACTCTGGCTATGGCAATCCGTCAACACGATCTGGACGAGTTATTAGATAGCTCAATGGAACTGAAAGAGTCATATGACATCAACTGCGGGTACAGTGTAAACGCCTCTTCAAGATTCGACACCAGCTTTCCTGAGCTCGCCGATGTAGTCGAAAAGATTGATTGGCTGATTCCCCTTCTTCACGTCCAAAACCATAAGAGTAATTGCATGTACCTTTTCTCCTCTGCATACACTGAAGGAGCTGGACATTTCCATGGTGAGACGGCCGAAATGGTGTGGGCTGAATCAAATCAGTTGGGAGCTCAAACCCGTCAAATGAATGCTGGTCGTCGACACGACACAATTATCAATGCAACTAGCGATTGGAATTGGAAGAAGGTCGCGAATATGGGTAAGTGGTCTGTATAATTCATGAATCTTACTCAACTTGTTCTACAGCGAACTCCCTGACCAATGATATCCGCCGGGCCAAGGCGCTATACGAAGCAAAGCGCAAGTTTCTCAAAACTCTCACTAAGCTGTATAAGGATCGGGTGCCAGAGTGGCACAAGGCTGATAGGACAGTGTATGCCCCGCAGAGCGGCAAGGAAGTGACATGTGTATATCGGCACAAGCCAACTAAACGTGAGCTTTTTTTTATCACGACGCAATTACAGTCAATAAAATGACCAAACCTAGTTGTTTCTCAGTCTCGTGTCTACGAGTTAATGCTTGAAGACGATACCCAGGCATGGCGGCAAGAGTACAATGGATGGAATACAGCAAAACAATCAACCTCTGTCATAGCTACCTTTCTTTGCCTCGGATTGTCCATCTTCGCTGCTCAGTAAGCTTTCCCAGATCTTGTTCATTGAATTCATTGACTTATAAATAACCTTCAGACGTCGCATACAACTTCATCTTGAACAGCTTGGTAAAAACAATAAACGACAAGTTAATGTGGATGACCTGGCGAAAGAGCGCTCGCAGCTTTGGCGCAAGATTGAAAAGCTACGTGCCATGCAGAAGGACATCACGCCGCAGGTGGAGTCGCGAGTAATCGACCAACACATGAAAATGAAGCAGAAGGACTTACCGGAGCAGGAGGTACTCTTCCTCCCATCTGATTTCAGTGAAAGTGATTGACTATCTCTTGGCCTCGTCGACATGGGCGAAAATCAACGGAAGCTCACGGAAGGTGCAGCGAATGATGCCATCCTACGGGTGCAGAAGCTCGCCAAGGTCCTGTCAAATACACGTGCAGCTAAGAAAACGGAGGGATCTGGTCAAGTGTATCAGACACGTGCAACTGTAACGGAGACAGAGGTTGTGTTCAAGCTAGATCTAGCTATCAAGGACTACAACGATTTGCGCCAGCTTCTGATGAAGCTCGGATTATCTGATTCAGATATTGTTTACCGGCCGTTGATGGTAGAGGACACCTACCGGAAGCCCACGGTAACAAACAGGAACTTGGGTGACACTTATCATAACGATGGACCGCTATGGACAGCCAACACTGGCGTCACCGCTGGAGCTCGTATTCCAACAGGATCTCAAGTCATGTTAGAGTCGTCAATCGCCACGCAAAGTACACGAGCCAAAAAACATAAGTATCTTCTCTAATACGCCAAATATGGCACGCTGATTGGTCATCAGGCAGAGCAACTAGCCCATCTCCCAACAAACCCAGGAAGCGGAAGACGGCCTCTGACAACAAAGCGAGCGACCAGCCTCAAACAGAAGGTAATTGATGGTATTACATGTGATGTTACGCTACCTGCTAATGAGATTTGACCTAGACGGATGGATCTGGAGCTTCACCGGTCGCGCCCGTGTTTCAAGTAAAGAACTCCAAGAATATATGGATGAGAGTAAGGGAGCTCCTTTGGTCTAAGCTTCGTAACTAATATTACCACTCCAGGTGATCGTGTCCAGTGGTTCCGAGCAGAGGCTGAAAAGTTACGATGGCAAGAGGAATGGGAGATTCGACAAGCTGACTACCTACGGTGCATTCGATTCTTCGAGACGATGGCTAATGTCTGGGCCCAGCTAGTGGTACACAACACCGACAAGGCCAATATCGTCCAGCTCAGAAAGAATGCATATGCCCGCAAGAAATCGGAGATGTACAGCAATATGAAGTTGCATGCTATCAACCTTCTCGTTGAAGAAGGGTATGGCTATCTTTTGGACAATAGTCAACCACTTTCCAAGCACTTAGACGCAATTCGAGCCCTACCTGAGAACATCATGGATTACGAGGTCGGTGGTGTGAGCAACGACAGCGAGCGGATGTAGTTCATTGGAACAATAATGATGTTACCCCTTTTGTCGTCTTGATCATTTACGGTTAAGGCAAGTGCTACGGTTAAGGCAAGTCTACAGTGTCAACTGCAACAGGAATACACGGTATGCTCTGGGGCGCCCCACTTCGCACAGTATTTAAAGATCCTATGCGGGAATCTTTAAATACCGTCCTTTGCGTATTCAAAGACCATTGTATATAAGTATTTAAATTCTTTGTGCTTTAAATACCGTCCCTCAAGTATTCAAATACCGTATTTAAATTCTTTGTACTTTAAATACCGTCCCTCAAGTATTCAAATACCGTTGTATATAACTATTTAAATTCTTTGTGCATTGGCATACACACTATTTAATCAAAGTCCCTATAGATTTATTTATTTCAATGGGTTCTATTCAATGGCTCTGCACAATGAGTGAATCCCTGAAATAAATGGGTTATCGGTAATCGATTACTGGTTGGTAAAACTTTCACCATTGTTATTAATACTTGACTTGTCAATGCGCCTGCGAGCTCAAGATGTCTTACTATCTATGGTCATGACCACCCAGAATTTTGTTTTGGGGTGCCTACTTGCACCGTACCTATCGATAATTAGTAAGTTTCCGGATCTTTTCTATGATAAGCATCCTTATACATACGCAAATGCTTGAGAACATGTCCTCTACTTTGAGACAGAAACGAACTTATTTTTGGGATGGACGACACGGATATGGTTCTTGATTAAGGTATTACTCCCTGCGTCTCCTACATAGGACCAGAAGTAAAAAGCATAGGCTGATCAGCAGTCCATGGGATTTCCGAACCTCAAGTTTATCGGGCACCAGTGCAGACGCATATCTCGCCTAGCTGCTTAGTAGGCGCCCAATTCCCAGGCGTGTCATGGGCGATAAGATAAGCGCCCAGTCAGTACATATTGAGTAACTATTCCGCACCCTCAATTTTCAGAAGTCATTACCTTAGAGCGCCTGACTGACCTACCGTCAGCTGGTCTCTATATTATGCCCAATGAGGGGCGTCATAGGATTATTCTTGTCGAAGTTTCAGTAGGGTGTGTCGACTGTCGACTGTCAATGCTGGCAGAAAATACCACATGACGGCAAAGCGTGGTCACTTAGGGCTATTGCTTGCAAGATACCGTAGGGTACACTTCCTAATTTCCCATACTAAATCTCAACATTAGTAATGAAAACTGAATACGACCATTTCTGACCAGTGGGACAGGTCGGTGACAAGACTCTGATCACAGCATTGGCTTCTGATCAGAGCAGCTGATATCGATAAGCACCTGAAGTAAGTCCCGGAAGAAAGTAGAAGCCACCGCAGTCTTACATGAAGGAGACATATTGAAAAATATAGTATACTTGCCAATTCAACCCCTCTGATCCTCCAAAATGCCCTCTCACTCAAAACCAGTGGTCAGCGACGACGGTAGCTCCGTCTCAGTGAGCATCAACCCGCAAACTCTCATCACCATATTCGGCGTAAATATGTTCATTCATACATTTCGACGAGAAACTCATCGCTGTGCATCATCCCCCTCAGGTGGCTACGTCGGCATATAAGCAGAAGGTCCAGGCTGAGCTGCAGGAAGCCAATTCAGCCGTTCAGAGCTCTTCCACCTTCGACGGTGTGCAGAAAGAGTCACTGTACCTCGAGTCCGATTCTACGAAGAAGGCGATTGTGTGGGGGCCTTTCGATGCGCAGATGACGCTCAAGCTTTCATTTTCCCATCAAGACGACGACAGCGACGACAGCGATAGCGACGATGCAGATGAGCCAAGTTGGGTGGCGAGCAGCGTTATCGTCGACAAGATGAAGGAGGCAAGTAACATTTTTTAAACAAGCTCCGTTAAGCACTGCGATGACGCGTTGGTTGGGTTAGCATTCTACCAATGATCTACAGACGGCTATCTCACTGGTACGGCTTCTATTCTTCGTACCTCTGCAAATGGTTTTGACCGGGTGATATAGATCCCAGTCGACGACGGTGGGAATGCGCAGGAGAATTTGTTGGAATCGTTGCACGATTACCCAAGTAGGTAGTCGAACATTCCACCAATGACGAGCGCCTTCGAGGCATATCTATAACGTTCATCTAGCTACCCTACCTACGTGTATATAAGGACAGTATGTAGGCAGAATCCCATCAAGTTTTTCTCTCAACTTCACCACTGCACATTACATTCTCAATAGGTTATGGGCCCCGAGAGGACTTAACCAAACACACGACACATCTATTCTTATCGACATCACATCCCATCACTATTTTTAACTACTCGCCATCGATATGTCAGACGAACAAACATTTGGAAGCTACCGTATGGAGCTACTGAAGGCCCACAATTGGATGCCGTGGAAGCGACGAATGCTTGCGGTAATTATGGACCTTGGACTGGAGCAGTACGTCGCGGAAGACGCTAAACGCCCAGGATCAGCAAAGGCAGGCGAACCGACAGATGTGGAAATAAAAGCGCAGACCGCATGGGACAAGGGAGATGCCAAGACTCGATGCCGAATTGAGCTTGCCATCAGTGATGCAGAGATGGTACACATCATGGGAGCGCGCACGGCGCGCGAAATGTGGGAACAACTATGTACCGTGAAGGAATCCAAGGGCCGACTTGGATTATTAGCGACACGACGGGCGCTATTTCGGGCAACAGCAGAAGAAGGATGTGATATGGCAGAACATATCGCAAAGCTACGCCAACTGCAAGAGGAATTGCATATTATGGGTAGTGTCGTCTCGGATGAAGACTTTGTTATGATCCTTCTTACATCACTTCCGGAGTCATGGGAAAATTACGCCTCATCATTTCTCGGCTCAAGCGGCAACAAGCCAACAGTAAAATCACAGGAACTGGTTGGTGTATTATTGGAAGAAGCACGCCGCAGGAAGGAACGCAGCGGAGAGACTGCGGGAACATCATTACAGGCCCGAGGGAATTTTAACCGTGGATCACCAGGAAGGGAATCCGGGAAGAAAGACAACTCAAATATGGAGTGTTATAATTGCCACAAGAAAGGCCACATCTCAAAGGATTGTTGGGCTAAAGGTGGCGGACGCGAAGGCCAGGGACCGAAGGGCCGGAAAGGGCCACACAGATCAGGACGCACAAACCAGGCACGAGAAGATAATAATAGTATCAATGACGTCTCGTACAATGCCCACCCCACAACAAATTCAGTATCTACAAAGTACGACTGGCTACTGGACTCAGGAACCACATCACACATCTGTACAGTACGAGAAGCATTCATTGATTACCAACCTCTCGTGAATTCCAAAGTACGCGGAATTGGATTGCAGCCGGCAGCCGCAATAGGCCGCGGAACTATTCTTGTCAACTTTGATGTGAACGGCAAGATAATCACTCACCGACTGCAAAATGTCCTGCATATTCCCGAGGCAGAGAATTGCCTATTATCCCTGGGACGATTCGACGACGGCGGAGGTCATGTGGTATTCCAAAAAGGGAAATGCACACTCCACGATCGGAACAACCGAATAGTTGGTAACGGCGTGAAGAATGGGCGCCTATATTTACTCAGCGCGCGTGCACAAATTACAACGCAAGAACGCGCTAATATTGCATCATCACGGAAACTTACCTGGGATGAATGGCACCGAAGATTTGGACACATCTCAATTACAGCAATACAGAAACTAGAGCAGCAAGGACTAGTAGATGGATTAGACATTGATGAAACCTCTATCCCTCCTAGATCCTGTGAAGCATGTATTCAAGCGAAGCTAGCTCACAAGCCATTCCCATCAGAAGCTCAGAATAGAGCTGAATTACCAGGAGAACGCACAATGAGTGATGTATGGGGACCAATTGGTGTCAGATCAATTGGAGGATTTTATTATTACATCACATTCATGGACGACGCAAAACGTTACAATGGCGTTCTATTTTTACGGGACAAAAAGGAAGCAGCCGATCGAATTGAGGAGCACGCGGAGAAGGTCAAGAGACGCTTCGGCGTTTACCCAAAATATTTACGCTTTGATAACGGCAAAGAATTGGTCAATGCGCGTATCAAAGAATGGGCGGCTAAACGGGGAATTGAAATAGAGGTCACGGCACCTTATTCACCATCCCAAAACGGCGTCGCGGAGCGCTATAACCGGACGCTACTGGAACTCGCACGTGCAATGCTTATTGCGAAGAAATTACCATTATATTTATGGGACGAAGCAGTTTGCTATGCTAATTACCTACGGAACCGTGCACCGACGCGAGCACTCGAAGGAATGACACCTTATGAAGGTTGGAACAATAAAAAACCAGATGTATCGCACCTTAGGGAATTTGGATGCGATGTATGGGTGCTAGACGAGACTAAAGGACTCTCAAAACTCAAACCGAGGTCGAAGAAAATGGTATTTGTTGGATTTAATGAAGGCTCGAAATCTGTTCGATATTATGATCCTCAAAACCGAAATATTAAATCCTCGCGGAACGTGGCTTTCAACGAAAATGAAGAGCCAAAAGAACAGAATATTGACGGTAATATACCGAGTTTGCAGGCTGAGGGGGAGCCAGGAAAATTCACACCCTCACAAACTCATTCTACAGCTGTACAGACACCTCCTGCAGCACATAACGAGCCCCGAATCCCGCAGGAAAATTTACAAAAAAGACCGCGAGCATATCTTCGATATACACCGTCTCCAGCACCATCTCCAGCTCCACAGACACGCACAAATAATCCCGACCCAGCAGCGATTATTCCTCCGCAGCACAGACGCTCATCTCGTCAACACCAACCTATAGACTATAAACTAGCTGGAAATCCGGACGCACGGAAGCCGTCCGACCGCCTAAATCCACTGGATACGTCTACGCCCCCGGATATCACAAGATCGACCGAATCCTCGCGCGCCAAGGCGATCTCGAGCGAGAGAACAAATATGGCACGAGAGATATTGTGGGAGGCATTTTTGGACGACGCAGAGCGCGCATATCTGGCCAGTGAGCCGGATATACCTCGTACACGTGAAGAGGCACTTGGAGGACCAGAAGCGGCGGAATGGAAAGCAGCCATGGACGAAGAATATGATACATTAATTAAAATGGCAACCTGGGAGAAGGAAACACTCCCAGAAGGACGCAAGACCATAGGATGCAAATGGGTCTTCACAAAGAAGAGAGACGAGCACGGCAACATTATTAAATTCAAGGCACGTCTTGTGGTGCAGGTATTTGCACAAAAACCTGGCACAGACTACAGTGAAGACGGAACATTCGCCCCCGTGATGCGATTTGAAACTCTACGGACTTTACTCGCATTCACAGCCGTACATAATTTAAAACTACGGCAATTTGACGTCAAGGGTGCTTATCTACATGGCTATGTCAGCGAGAAAATTTATATGATACAGCCACCGGGATATGAAGATGGTACCGGACTTGTCTGTAGACTGGTACGCTCGTTGTACGGACTTAAACAAGCCGGAAACGTGTGGAATCACGAGCTCAATCGCGCACTAAACGAAATTGGATTCACGCAGCTAAAAACAGATTACTGCTGCTATATCCGGCGCGACGGAATTGATTTCACAGTGCTATTAGTATGGGTTGATGACTTTATAGCAGTGTCAACCTCCAACGAACTCAATGACAAGGTGGAAGAAGAATTGAAAGCGAAATTCGATGTCAAATCTCTTGGACAACCATCTATGCTACTCAGCATAAAATTACACCAAGATGACCACCTTATCACACTATCCCAAGCACATTTTATTGACAAACTATTGGAGAAATTTGGCATGCAGGATGCCAACCCTGTCACGACCCCAGTTGATCCAAACGTCAAGCTAGACGATGAAGA
This sequence comes from Hypholoma fasciculare, assembly GCA_016801325.1. Lineage (NCBI taxonomy): Eukaryota > Fungi > Basidiomycota > Agaricomycetes > Agaricales > Strophariaceae > Hypholoma > Hypholoma fasciculare. The sequence continues at coordinate 11,086 of JAEKIV010000911.1, read as the reverse complement.
ATCACCTGACGACGAATTAAGCGCCCAGGGGGAGCGCACATGGCGCATTATCTACGGATTCGCGACATTGATCGGATCGCTGATATATTTAGCATTGGGAACGCGACCCGACATTGCTTATATTGTGAACAAACTCGCCCAGTTCACTAGCAACCCGAAACCGAAGCACTGGACCGCTCTGAAGCGTGTATTCAGATACCTGAAGGGCACGCGAAATTACAAGCTGACTTACGGCGGATCAGACGACGTTATAAACAACGAGTTATATTTTTACTGTGATGCTGATTGGGCATCCGGATCCGACAGGAAGTCAATTAGTGGCTACGTTGTCACTATGGCAGGTGGAGCCGTCGCCTGGAGTTCTAAGAAGCAGAACACTGTCGCACTGTCAACCGCAGAAGCAGAGTATGTTGCTGCAACACACCTTGCAAAACAAGTACTCTGGCATCGTTCTCTTCTCGAAGAACTTAAAATCCCGCTCCCAAACTCATCTACAATATTTTCGGACAATCAAGCGGCCATATCAATCGCACACCATCCCGAATTTCACGCGAAGACCAAACATATTGATATTTCCCATCATTTCTTACGGGACTTAGTGGAATTTGGCACAATTAATATTGTGTACATCAATACCGCGTATAATCTGGCCGACATTTTCACCAAGGGATTACCTCGTGTTGTTCACGAAGATTTTACCTATGAAATTGGTGTTCTGTCCGACTAAGGGGGAGTGTTGGAATCGTTGCACGATTACCCAAGTAGGTAGTCGAACATTCCACCAATGACGAGCGCCTTCGAATCTAGCTACCCTACCTACGTGTATATAAGGACAGTATGTAGGCAGAATCCCATCAAGTTTTTCTCTCAACTTCACCACTGCGCATTACATTCTCAATAGAATTATCAAAATACCATCTTTAATGTCACCCGTATGACGTGAGCCTAGCATGTATAGGCGCGAGGCACTCTACTCAGCTAGCTTCTGTTCAGATTATTTTGATACCTCGCATATGTGATAGCTCCATTCTTCGTAAAGGAGTCTCCAGATATATCCCTATTTCTCATTTTATTTGCAGAGCGGCATTTGCGTACTGAGCGAGTGAATCAGCGTAGAGCCACACGCGTACGCTTCGATATCTGCCACTAGTAGTATGTACTCTACGTGGTTGCCATGAACTGGGAAAAAAGTTTCTAGATACCGCATTACACGCACATTATACACTCACTTCCCAGGCCCAGGACGTCTACACCGCCCCCTCAAACGGATCCGGCTTGCGGAGCTTTGCCTCGAGGCGCAAGCGGAGCGTATCGTCTGGCGCAGTCGCCGGGTTCCCTCTGTTCAATCATCGCATTAATTATACCGCAATCAGCCAACGTAAAATTTCATGAGGTCTTTTGAAATGACGTACGCATATTGCAGCCCAGAGAGTGGCGTCCCATCGAGTGGTACTAGGAGCTGCACCACAGGCACGCCATCGCGCGGGGGCTCAAGCATTTGTTTGGAGCGCAGAGGGAGAGAAGGGGGGTCTGCATCATGCATCCGCACATCATTCATGAGCATGACAGCCTATGTATGCACAGCGCTAAGGTGTACTCACCAGAAGTTGCATTGGAATTCGCGTCGAGGAGAAAGAGTCGCGCGTCGAGCCACGTAGGCGGACTCGTGGCATCTTGCAGCGCAAGTGCGACGCACCACGCGCCTGGCGGTGGGCCTTGCCATGTTTCCTCGGGGCCCGTGATTAGGAGTGCGAGGCGCCATATCCGATCTGCGTAGCAGGCGATCAGTCCACCTATACACATATACAAGAGCAAGACGCACTGCGCGCAACAAACTCGAGCGCGATCTCTCGCGCGACCATCATCCGGCGGTGGTATTGTGGCACCTCCACGCGCACCGCAAACGCCCCGTCGGCGCTCTCCGCGGGGAGAAACACACGCACGTCGTCTTTCCGGCTGTGAAGGAGAACGGCGTCCGTGCCTAGCGCCGGAGTAAACAGAGCGCGCAGGCGCTGGAAGGTGTCCTGGTCTGCGGCGGCAACGCACGCGAGGCGTATCTCGTGCGCGGCGTCAGGCTGTAGCGCAGGGCAGTGCGCGAGCAGGGCAGCGACGAGGTCATCCTTCTCTCCGTCTTCTCCCTCTCCCTCGGCCTCGGCATCTCTCCCGCTTCCTTCCGCACTGTCGCTGGGCCCCCGCACTCGCGTAACGATCGCCCAGTACAGTGGCGAGTGCCCCTCGATCGTCCGGTCCTGCAGGACGTCCGCGAGCACGAGCGCATGGGCGGCGCACACATCCGCGCAGCTCGCGAGGACGCCGCGCGCGGCAGCAGCAGGGGTGCCCACGCCACTCGGCGAGCGCACGAGGTCGCTCACGAGCGCGGCGACTGTCGTGCGCACCTCCGCGCGGGTGCGCGCAGATGCCGCTGCTCCAGAGACGGCAGGGGGGTGGACTGGTACAGGGACCGTGGCAGATGCAGCAGAAGAGGCGAACGAGAACCAGCTGCGCTTGGACTTGAGTCCTGTACTCGTAGTCGAGGATGTGCTCGCTGAACGCTTGTGGGTGTGCGGTTTCGCAGGTGGCGCCGGGACACGGTGCGGGTGCGCAGGCGGGGCGTCGGTCAGCTTGATAGGCTGTGCAGCGGCGGTAGCATCGGCTGGTTGCGGTGCGATGCTCTCAAGGAGGGTGGCTGTGGCGGCTGCAATTGAAGTATATGGTGGAGGCGCATCAGGTGCAGGCGATTGAGGTATGGATGGTAGGGATTGCTTCTCGGAGGAGGACATCGAGGTGCTGGGCAAGTTATCTATTTATTTATCGGCGTTGTTGGCTGGGATTGCCGGCTCGGCAGGCGGCGACAATTGTTAAAGTTATGTATTTCGGCTGGAGATGATGCTGATGCTGATGAAAAGAGTGATCAGAGTCGCATCAGAGAGGCTGGGTATGAGACTAGATGTACTGTCTACTAATTTATATCCCAAATCCTGATCAACAGTCCGTAGCACTTGGTACTAGAACACAATTTTTGTGGTCTGTTTTTTATTTCCTTGCTTGCAAGGGTTACTCAGAAGTGAAAACTCCGCGGGATAAAAACATACGGTCGTTGCGACATCTCAACGTTCTTGCATCATATAAACACGCACTTCATACACACAGTTGTTTTTCCTTTCTCTGGGTGCACGACCAGATAGATACAACTAATCCATTAGGTTTTTATTGGATGATTTAGTCAATATAGATATCAAATAAAAGACTGTTTTTTATGAAGTGATCAACATCGTGTACTTGCTCTTCGCACTTTTGGGTGCCCCTTAGTATGCGTTTCCCGTCATAACTTTCCTATTATAATTCGCAGCACTCATGATAATTCCAGGAGTCTTATTCGATAAAGTAATCGTTCAAAAGAGGTGAAAAAGCTACTCTGCTGACTGCAACTCGGAACAGACAATTGCCAACTTGAAGTTCTTCGGCACACCCCAGTTCTAGCAGTGCATTTATATCGCCGGCTCACCGAATGCTCTATTCAAAGAACAAGATCCACCTGAAGGCCAAACGTCATCTACAAAAACAAATTCCCGTGACAACCACGAATCGCGTCAACATTGCATCGTCGTTCCTCATGGCGCGCCGTCTATCCGAGTCCGGTGACGCCATACGGCCCGACCCTCGCTATAAAGCGCAACATATATTTATTCGATCGCACATCTATCTTATCTCAAACATAGTCACCACCTATGTCGCCCACCTCCGTCCAATCTTTCACGCTGCTTGACGGCACTTCCATCCCCTGGCTCGGCTGGGGAAACGGCACGGGCGCTGCGAGCAAAACCGCCATCGAGAGCGGCAAGATCGCCTTGGAGAGCGGGATCCTGCACCTCGACACGGCGCAGATCTACCATAACGAAAAGGAGACCGGCGAGGCGATCAAAGTAGCAGGGGTGAAGCGCGATGACGTGTATGTTACTTCCAAACGTAAGTTTCTACTCCTATGTGCACGCGCTACGCCTATTGAACGTCGAACTTCGCATCACATCAGTATCTGCACGCCCGAACCAAGTCCCTGTGCCCCTGTCCGAAGCGCGCGCCTCCGTGCAGGAGTCTCTCGACCGCCTAGGCTTCGTTCCCGATCTCTACCTGATCCACAACCCGTACGTCGCGGAGCCGGGGCACCTCAAGGACCTGTGGGCGCTCTTCGAGGCACTCAAGGACGAGGGCAAGCTCAAGAGCATTGGCGTGAGCAACTTCCGCCCACAGGATCTCGAAGTCATCCTCGACGGCGCGAAGTACAAGCCCGTCGTGAACCAGGTGCGCTGCGCTTTACCTGTCTCACCCCTCACGTCTCGCTGATGTATACACGCTTGTCCTTTCTTGCGCTTTATGGCGTCTGGAAAACACAGATCGAGTACCACCCGTACGTCCTCACGCACCTCGCGCCACTCCTCGCGCTGCAGGAGAAGCACGGGATCGTATCGCAGTCATACGGCACCCTCACACCGACGCTGCGGCACCCCACCGGCGGCCCGCTCAAGCCCATCCTTGAGCGTATCGCCGCGCGCGTGTCCACCGTCGCGGGAACGCGCCTAGACGCCAGCGCGGTGCTCCTGTTGTGGGCGCGCGCACAGGGCGTGGTCGTCGTCACCGCCAGCGGCAACGCGGACCGCATCAGGGGCCTGGGGGCCCTCGCGGCGTTGCCTGAGGGGCTGCTCACGCCGGCGGAGGTGGAGGAGATTAGTGCGGTTGGGAAAACGGTGCATTTCAGGTTCTACGTGAGTTTTTGCTTAAATCGGACGTAGTATGGACTCTTGTGCTAATCGGTTTGGCGGGCAGACGGAGCATTTGGAAAACGAGTTCCCGCTGCCTGATCTGCCAAGCCAGTAAGTTGTGGGTGTGGGGTTCGCGGCGGAGTGGCTAAGTACGTCGAGGGTGGAGGGAGTGTTTGGGTCGGTCAGGGTCGGGGTTAGAGAGTATGTATATCCGAAAACACATCCATCTGTACTTCAAAATAGGTTTCTACATTCTTTCTCGTCCGTTTAGCGCTACTCCTTACATAAAAGCCAACAAAAACTCTTGTTTATGTGCTACAACTTGTCCCTTCTCCCTCGGACGTCTGGCTTGGCCAGATCGATTTTTCACGACAAGCATTTTAAAATCTGATCATTTCAATCCTTCTCTTTGTCGTTCCCCAGATCTACCACTCGTATAAGCTGTCAATCGGGCATAGTAAAGGAACATGTTCCTCTGTCAAGGAAGAGCATTCCACGCCCCATTCAAGCGTCCTGAAGGCAAGCGACCGCATAAATATGACCAGATGCAAATTTACTGTCTACGGCTGAATTATCTCGTGCTGTCAGTGCGCGCCGAGATCTCATTTGGCGTCCAGAATTGGGCCATAGAACAGGTGCAAGGACCGACACTGTCATATCTCATGCCATCCCACAATTGTAGCTATCTACCGTTCAATAAGCGTTCGATATCTTTATATCTAAAGCTGCTTTTTCTGCTCCCACCTACTCACGAAGCCCTATCCCAGTTATGGTCAAGAAACCAGCCAGCTTGCCGCTTCTTAGCGCTTTTCTGCTGGTTATCAGCGGCTCGTCCCACTCTGTCTCAGCGTTCGGAAACAACCAGTCAAAGCCCAAGACGCACATTGGCTACGTCGGGTTCAACGGCGTACCACGCGCACCGCGGGCCAGCGCGGTGGGAGACCTAGGAGCCGTCTTCTACGCAGCCGATGTAAGCACGCATCTTTGCGCTTGTGAGTCAACGGTACCCCGCTAACTCACACCCCACACAGGCCGTGGACCTCGCCCGGAGCTTCGCTTACGGCTCCGACGCCGACAAAGCGCATATATGCGTGGTCCTCGCCGACGGCGTGAAGTGGCGAGCGCAACCGAAGACGTGGGTCGCGCCATCCATCTTCGACGCGGGCGGGCATGTCATTGACGCCACCTATCCCGGTTCCGATATCCTGTTCGCGCCGCACTCGCGGTACGGCTTGCCTACAGAGGCGCCCGCGGTCGTATATCAACTGGGCATCCGCCAGGCGCAGATAGCCGAGCTAGGGGTGGTGTTGGAGTGCTATCCGAAGTCAGCGTTCGACGGGCAGCATGATACGCTGAATTATCGAGCCTTGACGACGAGCTGGGGCATTAAGGAGGACAAGAGGCAGTTTTTACTTTGGGAACAAGCGGAGGACAGAGAGTTCGAGCTCGCCGACGATGATTATTGAAACGGAATTCATCCCCCCAGGCTTGCGGATCCCGTCGATGATATCATGAGCCCACATCTGAGGTTGAGATATGCTTATTGGGTTCCACCTACAGACTGGCCAATACAGTTTGTTCCATTCATCTCGGAGTTCGAGGGAAGTGAACTTATGTGGCGCATATACACAGAATTTAGCGGCTGGATGTAGTATTCTGTGATACTGTGATAAGCGAGATGTGATAAGTGCACCCAGAAGAAGGGAAAAACGGCGCAACGAAGATCTAGATTCCAGAACACAAAGACATGGCCCTCCGAATCACCATAGATAGAGAGGATCGTTGAAACAAGTCATAAAGAAAGACATTGCCAACTGAGAAGCACGATGATTGCCTGGCCAGCCCAAGGAATGACCCCGGAATATTCCTGTAGGCAGTACAGCTAAAAGCAGAAGCAGAAATGGACGAGTGTGTTTGGAGGTCAACAGCAGAGATGGGAATTCAAAAGCAGAACGATTGTCGCCTGGGAAGAATAAAGATAGAGTGGGGTTGAGTAGTAGATCGGGATGGAAGATAGCTTCAAAAAAAGAGCATACACCAAGGGAATCTTGCATCCACTGGAGATCGAGACATAGCAGTGGGGTAGGACGACAGAAAAGCGAAGAATCATGAAGTGTCAGATGATTGGAAGATTCCACTAGTCCCTCGGCGTCCTGAATCAGCTTGATCCATCCCCCACCCCCCAGTCTCCCAGTGGTATGCGTGTTTCGAGGACTTCATTGTTTGTTAGTGACATTGAAGGCGGGTGGATATGACATATGCGCAAGCGTATGCGATGCCGCAGGCCGTATTCATAGCATATATCAGCTTGGGAAAGTGAAATATGACTGAAATTAAGTATGCCTTCGGGAGTCAGGGAGAAGGATTATGATGAGCAAGGAGAGAGCCAAGAGGTAGGGCAACAAGTGAAACATGTATGGCCTGAGTCACTGAAGAAAAATGGAAATTTAAGCGGAGAATCAAATTTAGCGGAGAATCGCGCCCGTACAGTGAAGTGACCGCGTTTCCTGCATACTCGATAACTAAACCACCCTCAAGAGTCAGACGTCAAGGACTCACCGGCACCTCGCACTGGTGGCGGAACTTCCAGCTAAGATCAAGACCCAGAAGGAATTGAGAAATATCAGTTTGCAAAGCGTAACCGCATGGTCAGCAAATTAGCTTCTAGATCGAGCTTGACGGTCTACTGACGTCGCCGTCGCACCGAGCAGAGCACCCAAAATGCTGGCTACGTAGCTCTATCACCTTCAGCCGAAGGAACGGACAACCCGGGATATCCACCATCTTTGGAAGTAGACCCTGCGCTCATTCCTGACGGCGACGAAGGCCATGAACGCACACTCGAGCTTCAAGGCGGAACGTTCACAGTCCATTCCGACGGGCACAGCTACTCTTATGCATATGGACCGAAGGGACTAGCTGGGCTGCGGCACAATCGGTATGCTCTACTATGTGCGTTTTTCGCATCGATTGGTGGACTGGAGTTTGGTTATGACCAAGGAGTGGTACGTTTACTTGCGAGTCGTTAGTTGGGCTGGCACGGCAGTAACGAGTCAACCGTAGATCGCGAATGTGCTTGTCATGTCGGACTTCATGGCGCGCTGGCCGATTACACCCATACAGAAAGGCGTCATGAGTCTGTTCCCTTCGTTCGTGACATGTGCTCAATCTCACCAATGTCCCCAGCTGCTGTCCTAGAACTGGGCGCTCTGATCGGCGCGCTTGCTGCAGGTGTATATGCAGATAGGTATTCTCGGGCGCAATCAATAGTTGCTGCATGCGGTGAGCTTAGCGTGATGATAGCTTGAAAGTTTACTCAACCAATTTCGTGAAGTTATATTCTGCATTGGCTCCTCGTTTCAGTGCTTCGCACAACAACTGAACCATATATTTGTTGGGAGAGCCCTCGGTGGTGTTGGAGTGGGCTTATTGAGGTGAATTCTGGTCATATTCCGCTGCATGACTCTTGTTGATCTCCGTCCGCCAGCATGCTTGCTCCTCTGTACATGGCAGAGATTAGCCCCCCGGAAGTTCGCGGTTCTCTTATGGCTCTCGAGCAGTTCTCCATTGTCCTGGGCGTTGTATTTGGTTTCTGGACGGGATTCATGACACGCGACAGTGCGTTTTCTAAATTTGTCCGGCCATGTATATTATAATTGACAAATTTCCCAGTCCCCGGATCTGCGTCATGGAGAATTCCGCTTGGCATCCAGCTCATCCCAGGTGTCGTCCTCGCCACAGGCTGCCTCTTTCTTCCCCCGTCCCCGCGGTTGCTCGTGCTCCATGGCAAGCACGATGAGGCACGCGCGAGCCTTGCTCGCCTACGTGTGCGCACACCCGAAGAGGCCGAGGGCGACTTACTCTTGCAGGTTAGATCATTTCTTCCTGCGGTGACCTAAAGCTGCTGAGTCCCCACTGTCAGCTGGAGCTCCTGGAGATGCGTGTGGAAACGACCCTTATTCAACGCGTACTTGCGCGTGAGCTTGGCGTCTCGCAGACGCACAGCATGCAGAAGCTAGACAGTGGTTTTGGAGTGGAATGGCGCGCGTGGAAGCGGCTGTTCCAGGAGCGCTATCGGAGCAGGACGTGGATTGGGGTGCTGATAATGGTTTTTCAACGTGAGTAAGCTTTTGATCCGACTTTTTCTTAATCGTACCAACTACCTGCCCGTGCTGTAGAATGGTCTGGGATAAACGCTCTCCTTTATTATGGCCCAACGCTTGTTCACAGTATCGGGCTTCACGGGGACACCGTCACCCTCCTGGTGTCCGGAGGAATCGGGGTTGTGCAGCTCATAGCTGTGTTGCCTGCGATTGTGTGGATTGATAAAGTCGGCAGACGACCTCTTCTGAGAGGTGTGCCAGTCTTTCTTTGTTCCGGAGAATGCTGGCTTACAATAATTAGGGGGAAGCACGGCCATGGCGCTGTCCCACCTGAGCATAGCTTTGTTGGTTATATTCTTCCAAAATGACTGGCCGGCTCACCGGATGGCGGCGTGGGTGGCGGTTGGGTACGTTTTCTGCCTTGTCCTTGTTTCCTATGTTAACCGTGGTACCGCAGATGCATTTATACTTTCACCTTTGCGTATGGCATCTCGTTTGGGCCCATTGGCTGGGTGCTCCCGAGCGAAGTGTTTCCGCTGTCAATGCGCAGCAAGGGCGTTGCACTTAGCACGGCGTCGAACTGGGTCAACAATTGTGGGTCGTCTGTTATCAGTCTCAATTGCCGCTCACCCCGGCACAGTTTTCATCGGGCTCCTGACGCCTGTCCTCGTGGATCTCTCTCCGTCGTGCGTTTTTTGACGAGACAGCCTTACATTCACGCTGAAGTGCATACTTAGGGCAACGTTTATCATCTTCGCGAGCGCGTGCGCGGCGGCGTACATCTGGGCAACACACTTCGTTCCGGAGACGGCCAATGTGGCACTTGAGGAGGTGGACGCGCTGTTCCAGTCGGATGCAGGGCGGGAGGACCGCGTGCTCAGAGAAGAGGTGCGTCATTTTCGTAGGTTGTGTTGACTGAGTGCGCCTGTGCTCAGTAGTTGCCGTCGTCGGGTTTAGATCGAGCTGGAACTTGGACTTCGGGCATTGGTAACGGAGCTTATGGAGATTTGATATTAGAGACTTCGCCCTTACAATAAGGTATGACACGGACTCCAAGCGGACTTTTTCCTTCAAACCGTGATAGACAAATACCGACAACGTACCTTATAGCACACCTATAATACTGAAAGCCAGAAACTCGGTGCTTTATAATGACACATGCCAAACAAAGATGCGGATTATCTGTGGCTACAGATATGTACACTACAAAGCCGTCCCAGCACCGACTCAGGCCCGCAGGATACCTAGCAAGGAGTTTCATACCGGAGTATACGCTTGCAATTGGCTACATTGTAATTAATGACACGCTTTCGAATTTCCTACAGCTCAACCCCTAGCGTACTTTAAACACCTCGTTTTTTCAAGAACTTTATATCGGAGCGCCCTGCAGGAATGCCACGGCCGACGAGGGGTCGTGAAGGAAGAGGTGCTCGTGCAATGCTGGCGAGCCGGCGTCTCTGCATTGGGGCGATGGCTGTTGGAGGACAACCGTTACCACCGCCGTCTTCGAGTGTCCCATCGATCTAAATTGCGGCGGCGAGATTAGCGTGAAAATATTACTTACAATATGACTGGCGGCATACCTGTGAGTAGAAACAGGCGTAGTAGAGTGTATCTGGCCCTAGAGGAACGATGGGGTAATTGCAGAAGACGAAGTCGGGTGCGTAGAAGGTTTTCTCGACGGGATATCCGTCAGGATCGGTGGGGGAACATGTATATCCGTGATAGGGCACCGACGATGGGTCGGCGTGCACGATGTTCAATGCGCTTCCGATAGCGAGAGCGCTTGCAAATTCATTTTTGAAACGATGGGAAAATGGTGAGGCTGTATTACTTTCGTGGATGCAAGAGGGATGTGAAGAATCAAACCGAGGTTCTGAATGTTCTTTCAGTCAGGTTTAATGGTAAAGCTCGAAGTTCGAAGCTTTATATCTCCGATTTTGGATTATCTGATTCCGGGCTTTCATTGGGGTGGTACTTTGTGGCAAAGGCAATAAATCCATAGGGACTTTATTTAAATAGCAGACCATGTATAAGGGCACTGTTATTTAAAGAGGACTTCTGATTATTTTAAATAATAAACCTCTCTTTAATTACACCAGGAGTCCTCTTTAAATATGTACCCCTCTCTTTAATTACACTTAGAGTCCTCTTTAACCAAGGCTCTTGATTTTCAACCATCTTTAAATAATTGCACAGAACTGTATTTAATGAGCGCTCTTTGGT
>JAEKIV010000910.1:0-20300 GCA_016801325.1 Hypholoma fasciculare | reverse complement strand
ATTGCCGTGTTTCCATTTTTGGAAATATGATCGTTCGGCGAACTGCCGAACTGCCGAAATTCCCAATACTCAGACTTTTACGCCGGGCCGGCCATCCGCAGTCCGAGTATCCCACGCTAATCTTATACCAACTTTCCAAGCAAAAATCCAGCAAGTGCATACTTATCCTATCCTACTTCCTCGTAGACAGGCTATGTCTCCGCGGACGCAACCATGTCCCAGAATACCGCCCCGCCAGATATGTGAATGGAAACGCTTTTAGCGTCGCTACTTTCAGTGAGACTCGAGTTCGTCGCGTTTACTATGTCACCGTACGTGTCCTCGTGCCCCGTGTCGCAGCTGCCAACTCGTTGCCTCTCCAACTCGCTGCTTGCTCGCTTATTAATTTATCCATAGATATGAGCAACGAATTCCCTACTCCGTACTTCTGCTGCTCCACCGCCATCACATGCACTTGCTCCATGGCGAGAACTGCGGTTACCTGCTGCAAATGAGGCGCTCAAGTCCCCACTTGCCGAAGCAACAACATCGGCACTGGTGCATCGGAGGATGTTTTCACTTGAAATAGAATAAAACGCGCCGTCACCGCCCAGCCATTATCGTGTCGTGCTCTCCCCTGGCTCCCAGTTGAGGTTTTGAGATACAATTCATCACGGGAAGCGACTTACTTGTACGCGTTCCTCTCCATCTGCGCCATGTGGCTAACGATATTCCATCTCTTCAGCAGCTGTTCCAATTGTAGGCACCGTGCTATTGCCATCTTACGAAGAAGAAACAACTCCTGAAAGTGCTGGTAAGTCTTCTGTTTTCACTATACGTGTGTATTTATCAATTTCACTTTAAATGTAGGTATGTACGTTGATGAGCCGACGTCACCTGCCACAAGATTTGTTCGCGAACGGACGACATGCTTACCTGTGCTTTATGGGATGTTGGGCTATATGCTTACTCCAGATGCTGTTCCCCGGATCGCCATGAGCAGATGCTGGATACTCGATATCAACATCGCGTATGGAATCATACCGTTAGGTCATATAGACTTTTTTCACATTTCGTGCGCTCATACCAGTGGTTTCGCAGACCGAATATCCAGAACGCCCTGAGAAACGCTCGAGCGTTCTGTCCGTTTTACCTCATAACATTGGAGATGGGAGAATATGACCAAACATTCATTTTCTGGCTATTCTCCAGTCGAGCATTCGAAGCAGTGGCAAAGAAGGCGCATCGGAAGGGTCGTGTCACTCTTCCCGCTTCGAGCTGGTATGGTACACAGATTCATTTGCGCTTAGAAACGAGTACTCCATGAATAACATCAGCCCAGATTATCTTCAATTCTCGCAATTATAGTTCGATTTTCAGTATCTACACGGGGGTATACCATATCGCAACCTCCGTCACCCCATTACTCTGAAGCCCAAGCCCCCGTCCGGCCGCAGCAGGGAACGGAACACTATCATCTGTTACCAACGTCGAAAGATGGGGCACTGCGCGGCGTGTGGAACACGGTCACAGCGCGACGTTGTGCGGGCCCTGGATTCAGTCAGTCGGTTTATGAGATAGGGTGCAGATGTGGGGAGGAGACATAGGAAGAGCGTGGGGTGAAGCAGAGAGGACAGGGCAACTCGGCGGAACAGAGATGGGGAGGAAAAGCGAAAGAGAGGAGAAAGGAGTGAGGCGCGAGATTGTGATCATGAGCACGAGCGGCTACTATGCGACGGTTCCCGGGGGCGGCTATCTGAGCGGGGAAGGGGATGAATGCGCGCCGTGTACGAGGGCGCGGGGGGTGGCTTTGGGCTTGCATGCTGAACGATATTGACAATCCTTGCGCGATTGGCGCAGGCAGTCACCGCGTAGCCGGCTGGCGAGCTTAGGGGCGGATTCAGCGCTCGGACTAGTGCGCGGCAGGCATACTTACGCTGGAACAAGGGTGCACAAGGTATTTGTAGCTTAGCGCTCAGGCTGTTCTCAGGCCTTTAACCTAAGGTTACGACAACAGAAGATTTTCGACAATCCGACGTCGAATGCCCCCAAAAAGTAGCTGTTGCGGTGTACGTTTTGTTGCAATTCGTATCGTCGGATTCTGGTCATGCTGCCTGTATTTTGCAGTGCTCAATCCCCACCACGCTGTGGAAGGATGCTCAGATTGGAAACCCAGTAAATCCTGCGCCTTCAACGTGCGGAAAAGGTCGCCTGGTTCACACATTGCATCTCTGTAAATGGGGCTTGTAAATTGCAGCACGTCGCAGGCTGTCGCACATATCTACCTTCTCACTGGCTGACATATTAAGAATCAACAAGGAGCGCGTCACAAAAATGTCTCCAATGGGACGCTCTTGATATAGTCCAAGTAGCATATCTTAAGTAGAAAGATTGATCATGTCGAAGTATAGAACGTGGAGACCCCGTTGGAATTCGAGCCCGCTAAGTCACAACGCTCTTGTGACTTGACGTAGAGAAATAACACGAAGTCACAACAGGTAGTGACCCCGTGTAGGGTCTGCAGTGAATTATAGGATACGCATGGCCTCGTAGGTGGCTTCGGGTGGCCGATATTTTATATATTATATGTACAGTAAATATGACGCATTGATGGCTTTGAAAGGTGCTGATCTGGTCGGGTAAGGCAGACATGGCACAGTGTGGCTGCCTGTGGCACGGTGCCACCACCGTTGAGCCACAATAGGTGGCCGACGGTCCAAGCTTAAGTATCCCGCAGCGGTTTCGTTGAATATAATGTGTACTCTTTCGTTGGCACCCTCCCATATTCCACAGTTGAACTCAGAATTTTGCACTGCTAAACTACTGCACTTTACGGTTTCTGCCTTACTATGGATCATTCGGCAAGCCCCGATCCGGAACGACTACCAGAGGACATCCGAAATTATCTGCCGCACTCAGATGTTGGAAGCGCGCAAAATTTGCCCAAGGACAAAGATGGAGTGGCGATAGCAACCAAGGAGGAGTATATTGTGTACCTGTACGTTCACCTCGATGCTATAAATATTTAAGGTATTAATTGTCGGCATTTAGAAACACTATTCATCGGAAACTCCCTCTTCAAGACGAGTGTCGCGCACTTTCACTCAATTACCCAAAGAGTGCAAACCTTGACCGTCTGAAGAGAATATTGGTTGAGCACTGGTATGTGTACTATATATTGACGTCAATTGAGATACACGACGGCTAATTTTAGCCAGGTTTTATGAGTTGTCGGGTACAGCTACTACCGAGGATGACGATTCAGAAGCGACCCTGATTCGAGAATATGATGTACCGGGAGCGGCAGCAGATGAAGTGCTCGGGTTTGATGATGACGATGATGATGCCTATGATGCCGAGGAGGAGGATCACCCTGATTTTATTGCAGAGGAGATATCAAACAGTGTGCGAGGCAATATGGGTGCTTCCCCGGGGAGTTTTGAGGAGTATAAGACTCAGATACGTATTCAAGAAACTCAACGAGCTGAAAAAAATCGACGAGCTGGTGGAATAAAGACACAAAACGCAATGGTCAGAGCCTGGGAGGTGAGTTTATTTACCAATTGATGTTCAAGGATACACATCTAAAAATATTCTTAGGAATTCGTTACACAGGCGCTAAGTGACGGTGAAATTAAAGATCAAATCATTGATGAACATCACTTGCTCCTTTACCTGAAATTCTGTTCGGAAAGACCGAAGAGAACACCAAAAAGAGTTGACATACCTGGCACTTTCATTGGAGCGGTGAGTGGCTTTCCGCATGTTTATTGTTCAAATAACAAGCAGAAAACTGATTAAAATTTGAACTAGTCCCATATTAAAAAGCTGTACTTTGGAGCCCTCCGAATTCGTAAAGAGCAAGAGGCGCGCGATCCTAAAATTAAGGTTGATCGACCGGCAGTCACGATACATGTTTGGGACTCACTCAAGGGCCGCATGAATGAAGCCCTGCTTCGCGAGAGAGAGTGCGTGTTTCTAACAGTAATATTTGATGAATATTCTCAATCTTAATGGTGTACTAGGGGACTGATACCCGGAGAAGACGCCCCAGACATCATTGCGAATACTTTTCTTTCTGGAATCACCGAGAAACAGATGAATGCCGTTGGACGAGGTTTTCTAGCTCACCGTGAAAGTGAGTTACAATATTTAACTGCTCAGGCGTCTATATAATTTATATCTAACGCCGTTAATTTCCAGTGAACCCCACCATCAATGGTCACCTTGCATGGACGGCCCAAAATGCTTCTGGTAATCGAGGAGATGATTTCCGGGCATTGAAGCTGTGTGAGATACAGCCACATACCTTTGCACATCCGATCCATGACTCTGTGAAGATTTTTGCTCTGCTGGCGCTTCAGGGTGAAGAAAAGGCAGGGGCGCATCGTGGGATGCGTACGGTATGTCTGTTTACTCACCTCAAAGCATAACACTCTTCTCAATGTTTGCGGTTCAATCTTCAGAAAGTGAATCCAGTGTATACCGCATTTATTGCGCATCGGCAGCCTGAGAGATGTCCGCTGGGCGCTTTTGCATTTTATTTGCATTTTATTCATGATTATAAGCATATTTCCGAGACGCTCAGTATCGACTGGTTTGTGAATAAAAGTTGGCGCCAGGTACGTACTACTTCAGAAATTTGATCTTATTATGTATGTTACGTATGTTACTAAACCGCTGATCAGATACGTGTTTTACACAGTCCAAAATCTCCAAACACGCCTTATCACGAGCAAAGCTTGTACAACTTGTACGTGCGAGCATTTGCAGTTGCTGGTTTTGCTTCGCATATCAAGCAGCATTTGCCCCGCCATATGCTTGGGTTCCGACAAGAAGCACTTGGGTGAGTACCATCATATTTTATTCATTTAGACGTTTCTAATAACTGTTTAAAGAGTTGATCCACAAGAGACAGCAAAACTAGGATGGGAACGAGGCAGGACGTACGAGTCTAAGTATAAGCCACCGCTTCCCAGGGAGGCTATACTTGGCAGTCACGGCTATAAATTGCACGAAACGTATGATCCCGAGTGGACTCACGTTCACGTCCCAGAGCAGTTTCTCCAAATGTTTTGTCCCATGGCAGAGGATATGTTTGCCAAGCTAGATGGAAAACTCAACCTCCAGGGGGCGGCTAATCACTGGAAGATGATAATCAATCTGCGGCCATTTCTCTTTCAGGTACGCAATCTGATTGGTATATCTAATTATAGTATCTAATTATCTTCTTTAGTGCGGCGCGGCGATATATCAAATCTACCCCGAATCATCACTGTTCAAACTCCCTGCACTGGCCAATCGTGATGTGCAAAATTGGATGAAGACCAATTTTTTATCCAGTCTTTCCGTGCTGAAAGCCAAGGCGGGAAATTCATTCGAGGTTGAGCGGATACAGAACAAGGAAATTAGTAATAGCCTTGAAGGAATGCGTGGCGTTTTAGATGTCGGGCTCAGCCGTATGGAAGCTCTTGGAAGGCTTCTCGAGAGACGAACTGCCCCGCTATCACCAACCAAGGGTTTCTCAAACGATGAATACGGCAAAACTTACCGCCAAATATCTGCTGCTAGCGCCTCAACATCCCATAGTGCACCATCAGCTTATCCTCCAAGACTCCAGCCAGCATTTGTTCCGCGTGAAATAACACCTATAGTTAGAAGTTCAACACCACCGCCTCTATTGAGTGACAATAATGGAGTTTATCTCGCTAGCGATGGATCTCCGCGCGCATTTGTAAACCAGTCACCAAAATCTCAAGCCACACCACGGTTGAAAACACATGTTGATCTCATCCTCCCTCCAGTCTCTGCTTTCTGTAAGCCTGGACAGCCTCCGCTTCTCTGGCCCCCTATTCTTGGCCAGAAATCGGTCACATGGGACCAAATTTTTTGTCTCATTGAACCTGAAAGTGCTGGTGTGCTATGGGACGTCTGGAAGCCCTCTAAAAGCCTCAACGAATACACTATTTTGGAGCTTTGGACGTGCTATAACACTGGCGAGCAGCTTTTTGATGACTCAGAAACACCGACGGGCATAAAGCCACCTTTGCGTATTGTCGAAGAGTACTTTCACTCAAATTGGCGAAAATCAAAGAATCCTAATGTACGTTTGTTGTTGACATTTGTACTTATAATATATGTGAAAAACTAACAGACTGATTATTTAATTAGGAGCGCAAGAAGTGGGAAAGATTTCGTGAAATACCTGAGTGGATTCAAAGTGAATCGCAAAAACGGCAAGTCTCGCCGCACGTAATTATTGATGAGCTGAAGACCATCAGCGACAACAATCCAAAGATTACGGGAATGAACTCCCTTGGAATTGAAGTCAAGCAGATGCGCTTCGAAAGAAAGAAGAAAGAGACAGAATGTGAGGGCCTCGAACCTTCGACAGCGGCCCCAATATTAGGGGACTTGGACAATGTTCATAGCAACGCGAGAAAGAGAAAAACAGCTCCGGTTGACCGGCGAAAACCCAAGAAAATAAAGGCGTAGACTTGCATGTGCAAGTTGTTGGTACTGGGAAGCATTTATGTTCATAGATATCATAATTTTATACTCTGGTTTCTACCGTTTCTATAGTCACTCTCATCTCTGAATCAAAAGTCGGCGCATCAGTGTATGTGCCGCTGCGGCCCCAGATAGCCCGCAGGTAATTCAAAATGTAATGTCTCATTTCCGTCTTGTTATATATACACTGCTATTCATCGCCCATTTATTTCCTTCCTTCCTACTTTCACCACCAACTGGTGCGCTCTACAAACATCTGATTATAACTTAGCATGGGTGTTAAAGGCCTTTGGGGTGTAAGTGATGGTATACATCAAATGAAAGATGCTATTCTGATAGTACTTTCCAATGCATAGACAATCCGAAATGTCGGTGAATCGAGGACGCTACAGGCCTACCTATCAGAGCAGAAAGTTGCCCTCAAGAGAATCCACGACAGTAGCCCTATTGTCATTGGAGTTGATGTTCGGTATTCATATTTCTCTATTAAAACTTAAAATCCAATCGATGCTTATGCTTTCGGATAGTCCGTGTATGGCAGAATGTGTGGCTGCTGCTTCTTCGCCTTCCGTCAGTGGTCAAATGCCTGGTGGTGAACTATATATATTTTTCAATAAGCTTGCCACCTATTTTCAATCGCCTGCAACATTTGTATTTGTCCTTGATGGACCGGGAAGACCTGATGTCAAGCGTGGTACTGCGGTCATTAACCGAGAACCTCGCTGGACAAAACAGGTCAAGGAACTTATTCGTTGTTTTGGATATCATGTCCATCAGGTGAGATACGTATAATTCCATTGAATCTTGCAAATAACTAATAGTTAAATCTGATTTTTAAGGCTCCTGGTGAAGCTGAGGCCGAACTGTCGATGCTTAGTCGCAAGGGATTGATAAGTGGTATTATCACGAGCGATGGGGATACCTTTGTTTTTGGTGGAGTATCGCTCTTTCGAACGTAAGTCTACTTTATATATAACAGAAGTCATTCGCTCAAACATTGCCGCGCTAGAATTCCGCATTATAAGAAGAAATATGATGATGAATTTACCCTGTTCACATCCGATGCATTGGGTGCTATTGGACTAACACGCGGCGGCCTCATTCTCTTTGCATTACTTTGCGGAGGAGATTACGACGAGGGTATTATGGGATGTGGCGCAGCGACTGCTCACGGATTAGCACGTTGCGGATTCGGAGATCAACTGATCAAAGCTGTTGAAACACTCGCCGGCGAAGAATTACTCAAGTTCCTGCACGAATGGTGCCGTAAAATTCGTTTTGAACTTACCGACAACCACAGCAAATTCCTCACTCAACGACAACCCCACATTGCTTCACTCATTACAGACACGTTTCCTGATCTTGAGATCCTTGATCTCTATTACCGTCCTTTCACTTCGTGGTCTTTACCTGCTCAGAATATCCCAGATGGTCATTCATGGGTCGCAAGGGAGCCGGATCTTCACGGTCTTTCAGTATTTTGCTCCGATAAGTTTGAATGGGACAACGAGGCGGCATTGAAGTTAAATTTTGCTCACAAGGGAATATGGGGCGGTGCTGTCTTACAGATGTTATATTCGGTACGTCGTCCCTAAATATAAGTTGTATTCTTTGAATTGAGTGTTTATATAGCAATATATGATGTATGATCACGATCGCAAGCTGCTATCCACGCCCACGATGCAAGCGACGATTACCAAGCTTTCTTTCATGGCGCGCAGGGGGAAGTTCCTGGAGCTCGCGGGGCCTGAGCCCCAGCCAATGTTGCGCGTATCTATGGAAAATTTTGTTCAGCTTATGAGCGGGAACTCTACAAGTGCACCCACCGACGTTGTGACCATCTGGCCGCCCAAAGACCTCCTCCCAGATATCCTCCAGATCATGTCATCTAGTTTCAGCGCGAAATCTAAAAAAAGGACAAAGAAAGCAACTCAGACGAAGGAGGAATCAAAGCTGAGCAACAGGAAGAAGAAAGCACATACCCCAGTAGATCAGGAACGGCCCCCAAAACGCAGGCCAGGAACAGAGGGTTTGCGCATCATGGGAGACTTCCAGGAGGACATGTATTCATCGGTTCCATTGAAATGGTTGGGTTACTACGACTGGACTAATCTTGACGAAGGTGATTTTGCCGAATCAAGTTCATCGGCCGCGAGGAGGTTGGATAGGGAAAGGACTGCAAAGAAGATAAGTGATGAGACTACCGAAGTCATTGATTTAACTACCAGCGATTGATATTTAACATACCTGATGAATGCATATGTTTATTTCTGCGGGAGGGCCACAAACGTGTAGCCCATTCACAAGTTGAAGTGCGTGTGTCGAGCCAAAGCCTGTGCTCCGATTACTTGTAAGTGCCCAGCATATCCCCGTTCCAGGCGGGTGTAGGTGATGGTGGGAGAAGGCGGGGGTGATAGGCGTCGACAACACAGTGAACATCTGATTCCGCGCACGCAATGTCACCACAGTCTTGTGGCACGATGGGTGCACACCGCACCCCCGGTAATCATTGAAGGCGTGTTCGTGGATTGTGAGGGGAGGTGCCTGCGCCGGGAACAGTGCTGTGCATCGGCTAGGGCGAATCTTGATGACCTAGACACAAGTTGGACGACCTGGAGGCGAGCTGGATAGTGGGCACATTCTGAACGTTCAATGAGCTTACCAGTTAAACCGAGCGCTGCACGTCGCATGTTTTCTCGTGAGATTCGATTTGATGGCTGACGCCTCTGCCATCGAGCACAATGAAGCGCAGCTTGTCTTAAAATGAGCTAGAAATTAGCGAGATTGGGGCAGCGTACCTATTAACGACGCGCGGCCTTTGTGAACGGTGCCTAGAGATCCGCGAAGGTTGAGAGAGCCTCTGCAGAGGTACCTGACCACTAATCACACAAAATAGGTATAGGAAGATCAGCACACGCACCATACATGAAAACACTGCGGATGACTTACCGGTGTGTCTACCAGTCCACCATCATTGCCGTGCGCTCGTGTTCACGGCGCAGAGCGCATGTCAGTGCGCCGTATGTGATGTTCTCGTTTCCTGCTTCATGAGGAGCGCTGCATTCGACAATCCGGAGTCTGGGAATGGCTGCGCAATTGAAGACGGAGTGAATATTTTGGCCCGCGGCGTAGTGCCCGAAACACACGTAAGCTTGAAGTTGTTACCCTACGCCGTGGCTCCGCTGTCCAGTACCCGCCTTTGATGCCCACGCCGCTGTTTCCTTTGTAACCGGATTCTGAGAGCACCCATGAAGAGGTGCCACGCTGCGCTTGTTCAAACTGAGTTTAATTGATGCTGCGGCTCGGCTTGACAGGTTGGCGCGCAACTCGGACATGCAGTGCTACGTTTAAGAGCATGAGTGAAGGCATAAATGTGAGCGAGAGTCAAGACTCACGCGCAATGCTGTCGTCTGTAATCTTGGTCGATCAAGATTAACCGACGCGTCGACGACGTCATTTTTCTCGGCTAAAATGACCCTGAAAGCGCGCACGCAAGGGTGAAATGGGTACAGATTGATCATTAGATCCATGCTTACCGACATTCGGCCCAGCTCAGTGCCCCAAGTGCCCTCTCTTCTCAGCCTTTTCTAATGGCAGCGCGATCAAGGGCGACGTGGTTTTTGCCCGCGGCACAGTGCCCAAAATGATTTGAAGGGCGTCGGGGGACAAAAAAGGCGCGATTGTTGTGACCCAGCGATGAGCAGCGTGCATGAGGGAGCGGCCACGAAAACCAGATAAGGCAGATCCGGACACAAAGGTCCGGACACGTGATCAATGATCATTACATAATCATTTCCGGTGACTCAAGCGTGTGTCTTGGTCCCAAGGTCACTGCAAGTCCTCTATAGAACTCCTATCCTACCGATTTCCTTTTATATCAATCTCTCTTTGTCTTTGTTTTACCGTACATTATTTTCACTCATTGCGTAGTACTCACACCTCAGTTGTCTATCCTATTGTGACGCTCTGAGGTGTGTAGATCTTATTCTATTTTCTTCTTTATTCATTACTTACGAGCTACCTATTTTAGCTTACCGCGTACTCTATCAATAGGTAGCTAATACATCAGTCGTCTATCCTATTGTGACGCTCTGAGCTTACCGCGTACTCTATCAATAGATCAGGTTCGTTCTATTTGCGGCAGTCCATGGCATTTCAACGTCTCGCACGGACACCACCGGCAGATCGGTATTTGGGAAAGGTCTCCCAAGGTCTTCCCAAATTATCTTTGATACACAGCATTCCATTTATGTTTCAACACGCGTTCCCAGGACATTTCTCTCTCGACAACTGCCAACATCAACCAGGCCTACCGTTCTTCAGCGCAAATCCTACCAAACGACAATGAGCAATACCGAAGCTGTGAAACTCCGGAAGAAATACACTCATTTCCGGATTCTTGTCATTGGGAGAGCAAACTTGGGCAAAACAACGTTGCTGAAGAGGGTCTGCAACACGGATGAAGATCCGTGCATCTACGACGAAAACAACAAAAATCAGGTCAGACGCTATTATCAGGCTTCATGATTTCCGCAGTAAATCTTGCTAAGACATAACGTAAAACCAGCTCAAACTGTTGGCTGAGGTATCCATTTTGCTTTATCCTGTAGCAATACACTAACACATCTGTCACTGTTGAACAGCGTGGCATCCACAACATCGAGAGACAGTTTGTGTTTAGGAGCAACCCCAAATTCATTTTTCATGATTCACCTGGATTTGAGGCCGGGGATGAGCGAGAACTCAAAGATGTGCTCTCGTTTATAGAAAAACGGTCCAAAGCAAATGATCCAAATGATCAATTGCACGCAATATGGTTTGATTTGATCAATATAATTCTTGTTTGCAGTACGGTAACTAATCATGTGTTATCAAAGGTTTTGCTTTGTTTTGAATGCTTCGCGGCCATTACTAGAACTGGAGCACCAATTTTTTGACCAGCAGCAGGCTGGAAATGGTATGCATTTTAATTGAGTTTCATTAATAAATGATAAATATTAAGTTGATATAGTGCCAGTCATAGCAATATTCACCAAGTTTGATGACCTTGTTGTTCAGGTTTATGATTGGGACAAGGAAGAAGATGAAAACCACACTGAGGCCAAAAAGGTAGTAAAGGAAAAGTTTGAAACACCACTGGAAAATACGAGACATCAGCCAAAGGCATATGTTTGTTTTGAAGGCATATTTATACTCTTTTTTCATTTCAACATTGCCTAACAAACATTTTATTAGCCATTAATAACAATGAAAGCAATCATCAGGATCAAGTGAAAGAATTGATTGAAAACACAGCCAGTTCTCTGAATGACCTTGCTCTCAAAATGTTATTTGTTTCAGTTCAAAAGAATAATCTCAAATTGTGCATTAAATATGCCATATATGAGTAAGTTGTTTTAAAAGAAAGTCAGTTTCAAAGATGAATTTGTATATTTAGATTGGAGCAATGGAAAAATTCAAATGAAGTATGTATAAATCAAAATTGATTATTTATTGATACTAAATTTCAGTAAGGAAATTGTGAAATGGGCTATGGAATGGTTTAGCCATTGGTATAGTGGAGTGAGTGCATTATTGAAAGTTTGAGTTATTAATTTGATTTATCAAAAACAGACAGTAAGAAATAAAATTAATTATATTGCTGGTGAGCAACTAAAATTGTTCAAAATTATTACCTTACTGAAACATTACAAAAACAGTATAAAGCTTGAGAGAAATTATGTATTGCTAGGATGTAAGTGCAAATTTATGAATATGTTAACTTATAAATAATAATAATTGCAGTATGTAAGTATATTATACAGTGGCTAAAGATGAGTATATCCTAATTACTTTATAAAACAGGGAAAAAATGTGAGATTTAATAGTTAACAATACAACTAGCTGACAATATAGTTATTTTCAGCCAGTAAGTGTCATATTTTGGGAATTAAAACAAATGGGACTAAATAAAAAATTATTTGCACCATTCTATCCAGCTTGTGAGTGAACTATTTTTTTGCTACAGTGTGTTGAAGAAATTCTAAAACTTTTTCATGTCATTCCATCCAGATTGTGAGGCAACTTTTGTCTAGCTAGGTGCCGAGGAAATTCTGACAATTTTACATGACATTTTGTCTAGATTGTGAGTGAACTGTTGTCAAACTAGGTGGAAAAGAGATTCTGACAATTTTGTATGTTATTCTATCCAGTGAGTGAGCTGACTGTTACCTGGCTAAGTGATGAGAATATTCTGACAATTTTGCATGACATTCCATCCAGCCTGTGAGTAAACTGTTGTCTGGCTAGGTGTTGAGGAAATTCTGACAATTTTGCATAACATTCCATTCAGAATGTGAGTCAACAGTTGTTAGGCTGGATACTAATGAAATTCTCACAATTTTGCTTGATGTTATGTGCAGAATGTGAGTTAACTGTTGTTTGACTAGGTATCAAGGAAGTTCTGACAATTTTGCATGACATGTCATCCAGCGAGTGAGTCAACTATTGTCTGGCTAGGCATTGAGGAAATTTTAATATTTTTGCATGTTATTCCATCCAGCTTGTGAGTCAACTATTGTTAGACTAGGTGTCAATGAAATTCTAACAATTTTGCATGTCATTCAATCCAGTTTGTGAGTCAACTGTTGTCTGGTCAGGTGTTGATAAAATTCTGACAACTTTGCATGTCATTCCATCTAGCATGTGAGTCAACTTTTTATAGGCTGGGTGTTGATAAAATTGAGACAATTTTGGATGATATTCTATTTAGCAAGTATGTCACATGTTTGTTGTGTTGGTGATAATTTTTTTAATGTTTTATATGTTTAGGCTGTTTGTTATTTTCTAATGTTTTTATATTTTAATTTTCAAGATATTTTGCTAGATTGTTAGTTAACATTTCTCACTTTCTGGCAACCAACAGCTTAAACTTACTGCAGATAGAAATAATCAATGAAAGTCTTATCAAACTTGGTTTTACTGTAAGTTACTTTTTTTCCACTGTCAGATGTACTCAATTTATTTTAGACTCAAACACCAAATTTTATCACATTTGCAGGTTTGTCATATTTTTATAATTATTCAATTTTGAAAATTAAATAATAAGTGACAATAGCAATTTTAATATGCATGGAAAACTCTTTTTGGATCCGCCAGCATAATGATTCATTTGAAACTTCCTTTCAGCAATCCTGGGAGAATTATATCAATAGTAATGAAAGAAGGAATATAGAACAGGAAATATTTGGATCTGCAATCCTGAGGGATCCCAAAGTCTTCCTTCAGCAATTAACAATGCCTGTAAAAGAAACTTTTTACAATATAGTTCTTCAAAATTGTTTAAGTAAGTTTCTAAAATGATTTACATATTTATTATGTTACTTAAATTTATTTAAGAAAACCCACATGCAGCTCCAGGTAAATCATTAATAATCTTTATGAATGTTTGAATCATATTGCTTATTTTGATTTTAGAAGATTCAACTGTTCAATCTAGTCTGTGAGTTTAGAAATTTAGCTGGTCTATTTGACCACTTCTTCATAGTGCAACAAGCTTTTCGTGGGTTATAGCTTGATCATTTCTATTTATCACAGCTAATTAGTGTTTTACTTCTCAGTAGTTTGATTTGAGTTTGATCTAAGAACCAATATGTGATTTGTAAAACTTGTATTCCAACAATCAATTGAATTTGTGACTGGACTTGGCATGTTTACTGCATTGATCATCATAGAAAAAATATTCAGGAGAATATTAAATGAACAGAGGTCCGAAGGACATAACAGCTCTGGATAGGACACTTGCACGCCATCCCAAGCACCATTAACCCTGCATGCACGCGCCGCATCCCACGCGCATACCACCTCCCCAGTTGGCCGACGACAATGGTGATTCCTCCCAAAAGCGAGAGAATTTGGAAAAACTGAGCTCAAAACTATATACATTACTACCAGCATTATATTATGTATCTGAGAGCAATAAATGATTTGACATGACAGGCACTCAAATTCTCAAGGGAATTGGGAATATCAGCAAAAGATCTAAAAAAATACCACTTATACCGCCATGAACGACAGCGCGGAGGTTATAAGTGAAATTCCTGAATATCGCTGTGATTCAAGGCTCATCCAAAACGCGTGGGCTTCCTCAAATAATGCAAGGGCAGAACAAGAGCGGTGCGGCCGAATAAACGAGATAAGCCGTCGAGCAAGGCAGCGAGATTAATGCCTTGGCACGTCGCGCTCCGGGCGGCGCACCGACAAACGTCGGCGCGCCCTGAAAGATTTGATGGCGCCCGACGCGCCGTTCACACGGCCCTTGTTCGTCGACGGCGATGACGAAGCACGTCGACCGCTTGAAAAACGCCGTCCATGGCGCGTCCCCCCGCAGGCGAGCTACGCTTCGCCACCGCCGCCGCCCTCTGCGCACTCTCAACACCCGTAATCTCGGTACCGACGCGCGAATCCGATGCCACCCAGCAACGTTGACATGCTCGTCGAGGCAGAAACGCATAAACGCATAAGTACATCCCCGCAGACGCTTTTGGCCTAGGACCACGTCTCCCCGCTCCCGTTTTCGCCGCATAACCTCGCCCTTCATTGGCACTTCCCGCGGCCTCAGTCGAAGCATAGGTTATCCTCGGCGCCGCCCATGCTCTCTATATGCGTACCTCTTCCCGTCCTGCCGCTCGTGCGGATCCCGGATCCTCCACCGACGTCCTCATCGCGCTTTGATTTCTCCTCACATACACACTCCGCTCGCGCTTCGTTAACGTTCTCCGTGGCCCGGCCAGCAACACAGGCCTTTTTCCTTGCCCTGGGACTGCTACCTATCTACCGTGCTTACCCCCACAGGTTTCCTCGCGCTCCCGCCGCCCGGTGCTCCCCTGCGTCAACGGTCACCTATCCTATCCCCGCATCATTCATCTCCGTGATGTCTACCGGCTTCGCCAACGCCTTCGGCTACTCTCTGTAATCTGATTTCTGCGGTCCCCGCTCGCGAACTGTTTCCCTCCGCCGTCGCCTAAATCGCCTCACGCTGTCGACATTCAGGTGGTGCTCCAAATTCGATCCGCCATACCGCTTTACGGCGCGAAGGGGGCCACGAAATGAACCCACCGGATATATCGAGCAGCGCGCATAGATCACCGCCGCCCGCGACGCGATGCTATTCGCGCGCCGTAGAGCGCTCATCCTTCGGCCGGCTATAACTCTGAGCTCCTGGCGGCTGTCTGTGAATTGAAGGCCCGGCATATCGGGTGAATGCATATGAGTGTCTCGTCGCACCCCTTTGCATGCTCTCATCTCGCCACCAGTGACGTATGTGCTGGGTCACGGCGTGTGCTGCAAGTTCGATCGAGCCCATGAACGTCGCTTCGTCCATTTGTTGGGTCGACTCGTAGAGTGCTTCGTTCTACCTCGAGGCGAATATATGGGCGTGGTCGTAAAGTGGATGGAGGCGACGTGCGCGATGTGCTGCATGACTGATGGCTCGTTGTTGCGACGCATGGGCGAACCTCAGGTATGTGCTACCCTTTTTTTTTTTTTATCTGATGGCTCATATAATGTAGGTATCTTAGATGACTTTGGCCAGGCCCAGGTGCTAAAGGTAGTACTTCCGCGAAAAACGTGCCGTTCGCTACCCCTACAGAAATACAAATAACTATGGGTTTTAAGAATGCCTTCGTAATATACGAGTACTAAAACATGTGCCGGTATGGTTTTGCGAAAGAACAGCACACCGCCGAAGAAGAGCCGATGACCAGCGGTCATCGCACTGCTGACGACTATGATACGCCGGCTGCCTCGAATTGTTCAAGGACGCTGGCACCGTCCTCTTTGTGGTGTTCGCCGTGCTCACCCGCTCGTTTGCCACGCCAAACTCCTCTAACTCTAGTCGCCGTTCCTACCGACCAGTCGTCTCCTCAGTGGATGTGGACGTTCTCTGTCGTCGAATCTGAGCGCTGAAGCGCTGAATTTCAGCCTCCCGATCGTGACATCGCGAATCTGGCGCTGCAAACGATTGCTTGGCAACAATTTCTGTTAAGCTAACCTTCCTCGAGGACGCCGAGTATTCAGAAATATGAATTCACAAGTAAGCTATGCGTTCTATCCTACAGTTCACTATATCTAATTCATGCCTATACCCACAGTCATTTGTTGATCGAACCATCACGGCATCTGAGCGAGTGTAGATCTCGAGCTGGTAGAATTTGACGTTAGTCAGTTTGGCCTCTCTTCTGAATGTTGGTATTCGCTGTCTTGTACAGTGCATATCATGTCTGTCAGTTCATCTAATCGCATACTTCTTTACATTATTCATTCCTGGCCTTGGAAAAGCGGGTATGGTGGCGATGCCCCTTCGCAAGAATCACAATTGGCTGCTCGATGCAAACAACAAATTGTATTTCACTAATTACACCTATCGGGCGTCTAGATGAATTGATCGTTTATTTCATGAAGAAGCCGCTTGGAGCTCTCCATTCTGAGGCTTTCCATCCGCGGAAGCCTTGAGGCGATTATCGTAGTTCATCGTCCCACGGTGCTGTTTCTTCCTTCTCAAGATCCCGCGAATCTTTCGACGTTCTTGATTTATCGCACCGTTAACGCCGTCTCGGACACAACCATATTTTTCACTTAGAGCACTCTCGTGTCTGACGAGGCAGTCGTCTTGCTCTCCTGTCAGCTGGTTCCTCTACGCCATGAATGTCTCCAAATCAAATAATCCCAATGTCCAACTCCTCGCGTGTCTTGTCGAACCTCACGATGCGATCGACCCGGTAGACAGCTATTACCGGTTCCTCGTCGACGGGAGTTGCGTCAAATACGTGACTGTAGCTCCAGGAGCACTTGCAGGGGAAGAAATTGACTGGACCTTTGGACCCATCCTGTTCAGCAAGCTCCTCCCACCTTTCCCCCCCGGAAATTGGAACAATGGTCACGTCGCCAAGGATCCCGGAACAGGAGAGGCTGCGTTCATCAAGACAGAGATAGAGTCCCTTCCCGGGGTAGAAAACATCTGGCACACTGTGAAGCTGAACGAGCTGGATTTCAAATGTGAATACGTCAGACAACGCGTCCACATTTCGACACACCCCGAGCTCAATGATGGCAAGCCCGTTCTTATGAAACGCGCCGTTTGGCCTTGGGAAATCGCCTCTATGAACGCCGAGACGACGGCGTACGAATGGATCCGCGACAGCGATATTGGTCCCAAGTTTCTCGGCCATATTACGGAGGGGGAAGGCGGGCGCGTGGTTGGTTTTGTTGCTGAGTGGGTACAAGATGCGCGGGCTGCTGGGCCAGGAGACCTCGAGAACTGCAGGAAGGCCTTGGGGCGATTACATGCGCTCGGGATCAAGCTTGGCGACATCAACAAACATAACTTTCTCGTGAGGGAAGGGCATGATGTGGTTTTAATTGACTTTGAAACCGCGCAGAAGTGTTCGCCCCAGGAGCTCGCAGGCGAGATGAATGCACTTCAGGAAAGCCTTGAAGACCCAAGTTTCCGAGGCGGAGTAGAAGTGATCTGCGAGTAATATATAAGTAGAATGTAGGTGCTGGAATGAAATGAGCGCCTAATTGAAGAAAATTTGGGAAGCATACAGTAACTTTGCGCTAAGTTGCATAGGCATCACACGAAGCATGGAAGGGAAATACTGGAGTAAATAACCAACCTATGATCGATATGTTCTCCAAA
Organism: Hypholoma fasciculare; assembly: GCA_016801325.1. Taxonomy (NCBI): domain Eukaryota; kingdom Fungi; phylum Basidiomycota; class Agaricomycetes; order Agaricales; family Strophariaceae; genus Hypholoma; species Hypholoma fasciculare. The sequence continues at coordinate 2,134 of JAEKIV010000910.1, read as the reverse complement.
ACAACTATGTGCGCATTTGACACGGCATTCTTGGTGTGATGCAGAGAAAAGTTGGGGAAGACACAGAGAGTCATTGGAATTGCACTGGAAGACATGTGTCAATGTCATGCGCACAAAATTCATTATCACGTGTGTGAACCGATTAGTGTCCATCAACCCCAGGGCCCAAGTCCAACTTCAACCTCACTTTGGTCGCATTCTGATCCTGCAGCAGAGATTGAGCAGAGGTGATGTCCCTTATCTCTCTTGGATCCGTGCTTTCCTGATGAATAACCCAGATATGCCTTGGTCAGATGATGTTATCGAACAATTTAGCCTGGTCGACCGCCTCACCACAGACGAGAGCGACTTCTACGGCCCATACAACACCCTCTTGACTAAGGTCTTCCCATCTATCGAACATTATCAAGTCTCGCCTCAATTCAAGCGTATTACCAGGTCCATGGACCACACATTTTTTTATATCGTCAGCAAGCGCACAGTACCTGTGCTTTTCGTAGAAATCAGGATGTTTCTCGCTCTCCAACATGATTCCACCCGCGCGGAAGCAGACGAGCAGATGCGCAACAGGTTTCGCGATTTCATCACCGAATCAATGCCTCTCCCTAAGCTCATCGGCATATGCACCATGGGCCCTCGTTTCGCAGTCTATGAATATTGGCCGCAGACCCGTCGTCTCCTTCCCGCCGCAAACATCAACCACAATACTGAGATCCTCGCAGATACTGCCCCTGAGGGACGATGGAATTACGATATTATGGAAGATGCTGGAGAGAGAAAATTTATGGAAGTTGTCACCGACATCAAGGAGATGTCTAACGTTCTATCTGGGAACTGTGCGTAGCATGAGATCTCCTTATTTTTCTGTTGAATCTGTCTAATGTTATGACTGCAGAATACACTACCTCGTCGAATCCTAGCATGCCCTATAATTTCTAATTCCTATACCTGTGTACTTGACCCTTCAGAGGAGACGCACAGAGCGTAGAATTCAAAGATTCTTTTCGACCACCGCAAGAGTTACTTTTCCACCAGTAGCCGCCCTTGCGAGCTGCTCGTTACTGCTTCCTGTACGTCTATCGTTATGCTCTACCTACCCACTCAAGCTCACTATTTATTGGTACGGTTAAACCAGCGATGGGAATGGGAGATAATGAAAAAAGAAATGCCAGGAACGCGGTGCTATGCGATCCTGAAGGAGTAGAGGGGATTGCGCGATCCGGAGCGCTGAATATATATTATGTGCGTCGGTTCTGTGGACGTATTCGAGATGTGCACCTGACTTCGTGGTTTCTCCTGCGCCTCTTACCTGTTGACACGCACAGCATGCAGGACGATGAAAACCGGATTCTGCGGCCGGTGCAATGCACGAGGAGAGATTTTATACTGGCGTATGATTGAGTTGCACAGTGTGCGAATCGATTACTTGGGTGCCTGGCGCCTTATATTCGACTGCTTTTCTCCGCTCTTCGGTCTGTCCACGGTGCAGTCACTCGCATTTAGCCAGTTCGCGTCCACTTCCGCTTGAGCGGCGCAAGAGGATGTACGCGAGCGCCTTTACCTACACGTACGGCTCGCCTGCAATTAAACTGAAGTCCCACAGTAAGACTCTCTTGGGGAATCAAGCAAGTCGGGCGCTAGTGTTATACTTGTTCTCCAGGTTGTATATCCTCGGCATAGGCAGCGGCGATGCCGTCCGTCAAAAGTAACAGTTGTGTCCGCGGAGGACACGCCGGAATCACGAAAAGCGAGTAGTTGCGCCGCTGCTACGCGCCCTCGGGTTTACGATGCTCGAGAGATAGCCCAGCGACGTCCAGTGATGAGCACGCGCCCACGCCGCCTACGAAATTCGACGAAGACAATATTCCCGCGCATCGCACCGCATTCCCACGACACGCCGACGCATCACACCGCCTCGCGACATAGCCTCGACGTGCGTTTCAGCTTCATATTTCGAACCTCCTACCACAGCATTCGTAAATTCCAACCTCCTGAACTCGTCACACCTTCCCAACGCGCGCGCGCGCTGCGCATTTCCCTCAATATGAATACTACCGCCCATATTTAGCAAGTATTACCACATGCTCTCGCTTTCTTCACTCTCGCTTTCCTTATTTTTATCTAAATATTCCCA